>VZSV01000056.1:1826118-1871529 GCA_013398735.1 Nothocercus julius | reverse complement strand
CTCCTTTCCTTTCCTTTCCTTTCCTTTTTAAAACAACTGGATTGCTTGAATTATATACATTTTTTTTTCATGGATGCCACATAGCAGAGGTGCCCTGTCCCTAAAACACTTCTCCCAGTTATACTTCTAGGTAATATACCACAGTCAGAACATTGCACTGTGTATTCTTGATTTGCTGGGACTTTTACTTGCTTTTTCAGTGTTACTGATTCCAACATATGGCAGTTCCTCCATCCTCCAGGTACTATTGACTTTGAATGATCTGGTGGTCTGGACTGATCCAAGTGATCTGGACTGATGTGTGGAACTGCCCTGTCCTCCTCCTTCTGCTCTAGCCCTTCCTATTGGAAAGGCAATTTAACTTGATTCCTTTTCTTCTCCTGTGCTGAGTGATGGTTTGCTGCCATAGTTATGTATGTGCAAACGCATTGAGGTCATCAGCCAAGCAGACTGCGGCAGTCAGTGTATAGTTAACCGCTGCCCCCAAAGGTTTTCCAGTTGGAGCATATTTTTTTGTATCAGAACAATTCAAGATTTATTGCTTCCCGTCAAGTTATTTTAGGACCAGATTTTTTTCATCAACTTGTTTGTCTAAATCCTTCATCACATAGAGCTTCTCTGCTACCTTCTCATGCCCAACACAAAATTGCACTGTACGTTAATGTTTATATTCTATTTAGAGGGATTATATTTTCTCTGACTCTTTTTTTGGTCATTAGCATTCCATCTGCATTTATCACAAGATATTGAGGGACAGCTAACCTCACAGTATCTTGGTCCTCCAGACTGGCATAAATTGGCAGATACTCTATGGATATGGTGGAAGTATGCTTGCCTCTACCGGGTGAGTTATTTTAAATTTGAAATTATGTCAATGCAGTGCATGAAAAACGCTGCTAAAGCGTAAAATTGCAGCAAGCGGGGAATTTGTGTATGTGCTAATGTCAAAAGAAATGAACTCAAATTGTGACTGATTATTCAGTGAAGCCTATGGGTGATCAGGAATGCACAGACAAACTTAGAAGACTTAAATAGAGAATCCTAGCACTAACCATTCAGGCAATTAATAATGGTTCTGTCTTAATGAAATTTGCAAATCTGGTAAATCTGATGTGTAGAATCCTTTAAACTATTATTCATCCTATGGTTTGCCCTGCAAAGAAGGACATATGTAACTATTTCAAGCAAGTAATGATCATTTCTGTCTCAAGCTCCTGTAGAAAAATATCATGATCAGAGAGCTTTGAAAATATCATTAATCATTACCACTTCCCCTAAAAGGAAGAATGGTTTTGAGATTAGGGCCTGGGAATGGGACTTGGAGGGTCTGGTCTGGGTTTCCCAGATCTGTCACAAACATTCATACATCTTCAGGATGTGTTCCAAAAGAGATTACCTGCCAGCTTAATAAAAGCAGAAATGGTCACGTTTTCAAATGTGTTAATTTTGGTGGGTTCTGAGCCCTCTGGAAACTCCTTTGCAGCTGTGGGAGTCTAGAAAAGACTCTGAACATATGTCCATCTGTACCTCAAGTTTCTAGCTTTAAAATAGGAATAATGTTCTCCTTCTTTAATCATTTTTCTTTCCCTTCTGTGTGGATTAGAAGTGTTTTGGAGCAGGAACACTCTCTTGCACTACATGTGGTTACATGGTTGCACTGAGGGCTATATCTTTTTTTTTTTTTTTTTTTTGTCTTTGGTACAGTTGTAATATAAATCTTAATTTGGAGGTGTTTAGCCTGAAGAAGATGAATGGGAGGAGGGTAGGGTAGTAATTTTTAGATACTTAGAAGACTATGGTAGAGAGAAGGGAAATTGTCTGCTCTTAAACTTAATGGTGGAGGGGATAAGAACATAATATGTAGCAGTGGAAATTCAGATTAGACATTCAGGAGAATATTGTAATAGTGAAGAGAGGGAGGCACTGGAAGAGATCGCGTAGTAATGGTGAGGTGTCCATCACTGGGAGACTGGGAGTCTTTAAAAGCAAGCTAGACTGGATCTTGCAATGGGGCCAGAAGGATAGACTAGGTGACCCTACAAAGTAGCTTTTAGCCCCATTGCTCTGTGACACACAACTTTATTTTTAATTTCCCTAAGGTTGGTCTAGTGACTTGCCTAAAATCACATTTTGTGTTATTCTAGAGCCAGGATTTGCTGTGCTTGTCCTCTGAATCTGCCAACAGATCTCTCCCTGGGCTACACTGAGCACTGCCAGAAGCTATTGCTGCTCTTTCACTTTGGACTATTTTTTCCTGAGGCACAAAACTCTACCTTCAAATACACGTTTTCCAACAGCGAAGCCCATCATTTGTTTTCACTCAAAACTTGAGGCAGGACAAGAGAAGGTGCTTGGGTTTTGGCCACGCTACCCACATTTAACTTCTGGCTGTGTACACAGAGCATGGAGCGCAATAAAAGCTTCGCTTTCCAGCTGGCTTCTCTGTACAGTGCCAGACTCCAAGCCAGATTTCTCAGGCTGATTTAAATCAGCCCAGATTTTAGTGTACTATCTCCCGTGCAAATGTGGTCAAGAAAGTGTTGCCCTATGGACTGGGCTCTTATTCCTTATCAAAACTTGCTTTAGCTGTTAATGCATAGTGATGAAATGGCATCATTCTGGGCACAGAGGCTGTACCTACATTGTTACACAAAATTTTCCAAAGCCTCTCTGGCCTTGGGGGTGAATGACATGGCTGGACTTGCATCCAGCCCACCGTCTTTCCTCCAAAACTGGCAGCTATGTGTGCATCCCAACTGCCTGAGGGCCGTGATCCAGGCAGTGGCCAGCCATGGGCTCGGACAGGGCTGGTTGGTATGGGCTGGGACACTGCCGGGAACTATGTGAACGCTTGCAGAGTATGGATGATCATTTGCCAGTGCTTGGGCCAATGCCCTGGACCTCCTTAGTTTACAAGCGGAAATGTAGCTTGCAGAGGGCCCTGCCAGGGAGGGCAGTGCAGATGTCATCCACACTGGATGTTAGCTCTAGCCTCATCTTTGTGTTTTGTTAGCTGGGGGAACTGGCAATACGTGAGTCCAGTGCACCCTTAAAGCCTGGTGACTGGGCTAGACATACCTATGTACTTAATGTGCTGCTGCTTGGGAAATATTTTCATTGGGTTCGTTTCTAAAGAGAAACAGATGGTTATTGTCAACGATGGGCTGAGGATGTTTGAAGACTTAAAAAGGAAATGTTTTCTCCCTGACAGAGGATTACTTTTACTCAATCAGATTACACAATCTGTTTGTATGGCCTTGGAATATTTGAATCTAATATGAAAATCAAATTTACCGTGTGTTTTTTTAAGGTCACTGGGTTATATTCGCAGTAGTCTCCAGCTCCACTGCAGGCAGATGCGGAGGACTGGCCTCCCAACAGTTTATTGCTTTCTGCGTTTGGCAGATGTGGGTCTTGGTGTCTTCCTTTAGCAATGGGATCTGATGAGGGTGGTGGAGCTCACGGCCGTGCCTGGGGTGGATGTGTCGTGGTTACCTGCTGAAAAGGTGCAGGCCAGGCCATGTAAGCTTCTTGCACACTCCACCTGCCTCTCATTAGCCTGTTTTGGACCCATCACTGGCTTTGGGAGCCAGGCAGTTCCAGGGTAGAAGTATCATTCATTATATATTTGGCATGTAAACTGTGACAGCCAACAAGCCTTCCCATTAGTGTCATTCGTAATTATGACTTTTCCTACTGAGAATGGAACAAGGCTAGGAAATCTGTTTCAACTCATCACTCAGACATTATCTTTTGCCTCTTCTGCATAATATTTTATGTCTGTGCAGTGCTTGAATACCAAACTATCTAATGATGCCGTCTGTGTGGCCAGCTGAATGGTTGTGTCCATCCACAGAAAAGAGCAATTTCTGCATCCAGCCTTTCCTTCCAGGAGACCAGTATGCAGTCAGGGTCATGCTGGCCTGGCAATCAGAAACCTCAGTTAACTGTGTACAAATTCCACAGTGTTTCCCTGCGCAATATGTATGCAGAAGGGCATGAGTGTTTTGAATTTTCTCTGTATCTGTAAAAAGAAAATAATTCTTAGGCAAATCATTGTTTTGTTTGCCCTGACTTTATTGGCCGCCTTTTGCAGTTCTTCGCTGTGATTAGTGTTACAGCTAGAGCACTGAACAAAGAGGGTAGAAAGCTGGGTTCAGGACTAGTTGTACAGCCAGCTTTTAATCCCTGTCCTTACAGTCCTCTTGTGACAGCTTGTGCCCATTTCTGCACATGCACCAACACTAGCAGAAGCCTGAAAATCTCCCTTTGAGCTTTACATTGAGTAAATTACAGATTTACATTTGTACTGTTGTGAGACTTCTGCTAATAATTGGTTCTCTGGGAAGTCTGTGCTCTCCAGAGTTGGAGCTGGACCTGTGAAGACAGCTGTGGTAGGCACCTCACCCATGGAAGGGAACCATCTGTATTTAGGCTGGATGTAAGACTTCTTCCTGGAGCTTGGAAATCTCTGGGAAGTGGAGTTCATCCATCCTCTGGGTGATCAGCTTGTTAGGGCTGTGTCTAGCTCCATATGCTCAGCACCGAGGTAGGTTTCTCTAGGACTATTTCTTCATGATGGTTTTCCTGCTGTGTATAATCTGTGTCTTCCTTGCTAGAAAAAAAACAAACCAAACTAAACCGAAACAAAAAAGATAAATTCCAGCAGAAGACAGCAGATAAATACCAGCAGAAGATGTCTGTAAAGAATTATTTTTTTTCTTTAAACAGATGGAGGTATTGGTCCATCAGAAACAGACTTTTTCTTTCTTTTAATTGGTCTAGTTGAGAGGGAAAAGGAGTTTTAGTATCCACGTTGTGTACAGCCTTACTTAGATGGACGTGGATGGGGGATGAGAGTTTCCACATAGGACGGTACCTGGCACCTGTACAGCTTTTGTTACCCCAGTTATGTCTGGAGAAGAAAACCAATGGGAAACTTTGGATAGCTCATTTAATCAAAGGATTGCTACAAGCGTGGTCTAAGAATAAATTCCACTGTAATTCTGGACAGTGATTGTAATAGGATTTAAGAGAGAAGTTTTAGGAGCCCTAGAACATGGGGGAGGTTAGCTGCACACTTATCTACTTGAGACCTCTGTCGTTTGCATCATTTAACTGAAATATGGAAAGATTAGAAGTCAAAGACTTCCCTTTGACATAAAAAGGATCAACATTTATGGCTTGAATTTGGCCCGTGAGACTATTTTATCCCACCATCTCTCCCTTAAACCTTGCTGGTCTCTTTGATGGATGAAGTGCCCAGTATAATATCCTCTTACAAATACTGGGGCCTGCTGGACTCTCTAACACAACCGTTCTTGTTCTTTATGTTTAAAGGGAAAGGAGGAGCGTTAGCAAAAGATATGGTAATACGTTTCCTTCCTGCTCCTGGGCAGTAGCCGCTCTATACTGTGCTAATAAATTAGTCTGATAAGGGTGTTTGGCTTGGGCTGGCTGCGTTTATTCCCTTTTATGGTGGCAACCGAACGCCTCTCTCTGTGTTGCCCCGAGAAGCTGATGGGATGTGTACTGTTCCATGAGCGCAGATGCTGTGTCGCAGATGGTCCATCCGAGGCAGGTACCTCTTTGTAAATCTGTCTCTGTGTTACAGGCAGGGCTCTTTTCTTGGTCTGACTCATCTCCAGGTCCTCAGTGCCATGTCTGCGTTGCTGTCGTGGATCTGTAATTTCCTGTCCGAGATCCTTGGAGCCCCCAGAGACAGCGCTGACCTCTCAGGACCTTTTGAGGCTTCTGTGTCTGACTTGGGGTCTTGCAGGGTACTTCTGTACTGGTGAAAAAAAGTAGTGCCAAAGGCCAGGAGTTACTGACATTGTAACTGTATGGACCATACAGCTAAATTGCTGGGATGATATCTGATGTGCCACAGATCCTGACATGGCTTAGGAGTTAGTCCAGGCCAAGATCTATTTGTAGCAGGCATTTTGGGTGGAACCAAAGAGAGCTTAATAGCATGGAAATTGTTAGATTCTACCAGGTTAACAGCATGTTTAGTTTACTTGCAACTATAGTTTATGTCTTTAGGGACACGCAAAGTGCAGGCTAACGCTCGTTGCATCTTTGTGACGATTCGAAAGATCGGTTAATCCTTATCTACTGTAAAATCTTCCCTGGTCCAAGCAGAACACCAGAAGACCACACGCGAAGTCTCTTTGGGCAAAGGTCAGGGTCCTCCGAAGAGGCTAAAATCATCCCTCCTACGTGCGGGTTCTTTTCCAGATCACAGAGTCCCTCGTCCTCCATGGCCAGGTTTTCATTGCCTGCAGAGAGTTGCGGTTGTTTTATATTTAGTCTCTGACATTTCATAAAAAGGTAAAGAACACAAAACAAATCCTCAGATGACATTAGGCCCATGTAGGGGAAAAAGGATTCTTTTTGCCTTCTGAAGACAATTAGCAGAAATACAAAATTTGAGAATAGTCATTGTCACAGTATACAGCAAGCAGCACAGATCACTTTTTCTGCTTTGCCCACAGGAAAATAGGCAGTCAGGGTTGCAGTGGACAGTCTGATCATCCATCTCATCCCTGTCCTTTCAATGCTGTCATGGTGAGAATACAGGATAATACAAACTGTGTGAGGACTGATGCAAAACTCTGCTTTGCATGCTGCTGGGAAGCTGTTTGCAGATGATACTTCAGAGTTCTCTCTGATATGTTTCGTTTGATGCCTGAATTTGAATAGCTTCATAGCCATTTTGTTTCTTTTGTTGCCCAATTATATGGACACTGACCCCTGATGGTTTTGGATTTCCAGCTCTGTGAATCTTGGCTACAAAACTGTGCCTCTAAACAGGTATGGCTCTTGGGAAATTACGCAGGCAGCTCTTTGCACTGCCTGTTGTACAAGCACAAAGGTGGCATTGCTTCTACATACTGCGTTTTTAATTAGAGTGTGCCTCTTTCACAATGTACCTTACTCTGAACTGTATTTGTCTTAGACTTCCCATTACCGAGGATGTAATTGGAAGTGAATTATGTGCTCAAGGGTGAAGAAAATAGCGTTCATGCAAGACTTTTTAATACAGATTATTTCAGATAGGTTCTTTGTTTTTCACAGAGAAAACTCTGAAGCAACTCGGTGATGAAAACCACTAACAAAGCAGAATACAGGACCAATTCTTACTCTGCACCATAACAGTAATTTTACCTGGATGATGCAGGTATAAACAAGAGGGCAACATAACAGATTTCTACACCAGACTTGCTGAAAGTTGCTGAGCTCTGAGAAAGCTAGGAGAGAGCTTTACCTGAGCATAAATCAGTGATGAATCTCCTGCCTTACTCCACTGAAACAACTAATGCTTTGATCTCTGCTCAGTTATTTGTTTGTACTCCTACAGTGCCTAGGAGTCATGGGCATGAATCACAACCCTCTCCTGCCAGGCTGAGGTCAGTTTTAATACTTTAATATCTGATATATCTCCTATCAGCAGTCTGCATCAGGCAGTCAACAAGTTAACAAGTATTTTTCTCCTCTAACTGTTATGATCCTAAGCAGTTATTACAGTTAAGGTAATTAGGGTTGCTTATTTCAGATTTGAAGTAACGCGGATGGTTATTGGTACTGTAATTCATAACATTTTGTCACTGTATCCCAAACAGATTATGAGGTAGATTTTATCCTGTGCCACTGCCTTGGTAAGGATTTCTTTTCCTCTAAAAGACCTGCCATTTTTATATGTAAGAGAAGCAAATGCTGCAGCATGTACTTTTACAGACCAGGGCAGGTTCTCCATTGATATGAACAGAGATGATTCCAGCATGGGGCATAAGTTCTTTGGTGGACTGTATTTATGAGTTTCTTTATGGGGTGCAGGATCTAATAAGACATCCTTGTCTCTACCACCTTTTAGAAATGTGTTTGTTAAAGGTGTGCTTGTTCAAAAGATGTTCACAGCCTTTTTGTGTTGGATTAATCCTTTCTTCTGATGATAAGGTATCATGGCCAGTGGGCTCAAGATATCCAGTAGAGGGAACAAATACTCTATGTGATACAGAGCATTATATTCCACTTGAAAGAAGTGGCAACGTCAGCTGAGTGCATGCCAGATGAAGGATTTGCATTGGGTTCAAGTCACTAGCAGCAAGGGTATGTGTTGAAGTCTTAAAAAAAAAAAAATTAAGTCACAAACAGGAAGCTAAAAGAAGAGGTGCTACAGGATGAAGTGAGTGTACACTTCATGCTCAATAATTCCTTGGCTTTGACTTACCAATCTATGTTTCTTAGGAAATATGTAATCAAAAAGACTTCTAAAAGCATGACAGATTAAGATGTGTCTCCATTTTTTCTTTCTAACCATCTTAATTCGGTCATTTTGAAAGATGAAGTAGGAGACATGGCAGCTGACACGCACTGCTACTTAAAGAGAAAAAAACTGGGCCATGCTTGGCAAAAGCCACTAAAAAAGGAGAGTTGCAGATGCTCCCAGAATGACCATGCCTGGGCTTGGCTAGGGTAATGATATCGTGAAGATTTTCTGGTGAATCAAGTATTACTTATTACTGGGTTATGTCACAGACCTGCTAGTCTCTTAAAGAGGGCTCAGGAGTGTCCCAAGTAGTCCCAGAGAAATTTCTCCACTAATCTATGGGTAGAATTTTATTCACAATTGTTTAGTTCCATTAACATGGGAAAAATGAGATAACTTTTGCCAAGCAAAGTCCAACACAAATATATAACTTGTATACTTGGAGCTCAGTCTTGCAAAGCCTTACTCATGCTAACTCAGGCATTCAACTGGAGATAAATTAGGAGAGTAGTCACCCTTGCCGTATTATTGATGGAGGAAAGAATTAGCCAGCTCCCATCCCAGTAAAACACCTTATAAATTTAAGAGAGGGGAGGCTTTAATATAAATGTATTGTAGTTACTTGTGCACAGAGTGGGAAGAACAGACTAATGTGCACCAAATATCCTCCTTGATGAACGTTTCATGAAGCCTAGTAGACACAGTCTTTCAGCTTTCTAAACTTCATATTCTCTTAAAAAGTCATTATTAAGCACTGGAAAGCTTCCACCAACACCCAGCAGTGTATATTCCCACATTTTTTTTTTTTTTTCCTGTGATCACAGATTGCGCTTGGCATGGAAGTAACTGCAGTGCAAGTTGCGTAAGAGCGCGGAGTAGGTGCTCAGTAACATCCTCGCTGTGCTAAATCAAAACCCTGGCATTGTTTTCTGTGGCCTGTGTTCGCTTTTATGTGGTGACAAGAAAGTGACTTTAATTTGATGTTCCAAAAAACTGGCAGTTAGTTGCATTAGCAATTGTAGTAACACTTCAACTCATGGTCCTTACTGCTCCCTCGGGATATGCATGGAAGCAAGATGTTGCATGCTACGTGTTTTTCCAAGAAGTACATAAACCCTGTAAAGAACTTTTCACTGACTACAAGCCAGGTAATTTAAGGATGATGCTTTGTGTTAGAGAGGTTCTGCCATTTAAATATACTTTAAAAAAAAAAACAAAAAAACAAAAAACACAAGAGGTTTAATGCGCTCGTAAGCCAAAAACTATAGGGGTTTTCCTCAAACTTTCCACTGTACTCAGGAAGTCTCAGCTCCAAAGGAGGTTGTCTCAAAGGTTATGGCCATATAGGAAGGATTTACACTGAAAACAGTTTTGGTACTTTGTTCTTGGATCTGTGGATCCTTGGATTTCAAGACTGTTAATGTAGTCTGGCTTTCTGTATATTCCAAATCCAATCCAATAGAGGCCAATGATGCCGGCATCAAGTTCTCTGTCTCAAACTACATTGTAATTTTGCTCAGTAAATGTTAATCTGCATATATTTGTATATAACTGAAGGGAGTTTAGCACTGTAGCCACCTTATGTGTATTGGTTTAATTTTTACTCTTTATTTCAATGCTGTTGATAAGCTTTCTGGGTGCAGAGTTTCCAACTCTGGTATCTCATGGGGTGCTGGCAATTCTTGCACAGAATCAGCTTCGTGACCAGCCGAAGTCACTGTCGTTAGTGGCAGAGGTTGCCAGCTGCTTTCTGATGGCATTCGTCAGACGTCATTACCAAGGCACCTCTGCCTTTCCAGAAAAATACCCTAACCCCTTGTACAGTTCTCTGCTGTTTAATTACTGGAAGGAAAAGCTGATGAACTGATAAGGAACTAGAAAGTACTGTTGGATAAGTAGCACTTAGATTAAAAGAAAATATTATTTTACAGACCATAGTTTTACCGTTGTAATTACAAATATTTTTAATTAGTCAGCAGGAGCAGATGGGAATCATCTCCTGGCTATGCCTGTCAGCAGACACTGGGACAAACCATGTGGGAATGTTCAGAGTTATGATAGAGTTATGCTGTGGTTTGTTTTTTTTGTTGTTGTTTTTGTTTTTGGTTCTTTTCTAGATTCCTTTCCTGATGCCTTGCAGGTCACCAAGTTTGTGGTTTACAGAATGGATGACATTGTATCAGACATGGGCACAGGAAACCCTGTAATGCCCATTTCTGTTGAGGTCAATAGTCTCAGAGGAAAAATTAAATTGCTAACATGGGAATTTCTTATTTGGATCAAACCAGGTTAGTGGCTGGCTTGGGTGCTGAGGCATTAGGCTTTTTACTCGTTATAATAAATATTTGGGCTGTGCAGTGTATTTGTGAATGTTCTTACAATCCCAGGTCCCATCCTTTCCTGCCTGAACTCCTGTTTCTCTCCCTTTCCTGTCCTTGCTGGAGGTTAGGGTGGCTTCACATCTGCTCCAGAATGCTTTGGGGTCTGTCCTCCATCCCTTTTTCCTTACTTTATCTTGGATATCATTATACTGGATATCATTTAAGTTTCTCCTAGTATGTAATATTCAACCTGTAATTGCCTTCAGATGCTAAATAATGAAGAGCTCTAAAAACTCCCTTTCACTAGGACAACTTGTATGCCTTTCCAGGAGGTTTAAGGGAGCATCTTTTTCCTTGAGTTTTGCTCAGCTGTTTGCTGTGATTTGGTAACTCACGGAGCTACCGCCGCTGGAACTGGGTGTGCGTTGCCACCCTGAGCACAGAGACTTTCCTCCCCTGCTGCTGAGCAGTTCTTTGCATGAGCAATGCCCTCGCTCCACATCAGCCACACACGAATACACAGCACTCACTGTTCCTCTGTCAGCATCCTTCTGGGAGCCTCGTATTGCTTTACATATTTTCCTGAGAAACAGATAAGCCTCACAAAAGACTTTCTGACAATCTCTAGAGCCTAAATGAGTCAAGGACAACACTTCAGTCCCATAAAAGCCATTTTAAATAGTAAAGTCTTTCTTGCAGTGTTAAATGTTTGATGAAACTGAATAAATGTGAGCAGAAAATCTCATCCCATTTGACCCATTGAATTGGCTCAAAATTAGAAATTTAAGTTCATTCTGGATAGGAGATACAAACTTGTGTGCTGCAGAAAAGCAAACCCCACATATACTTCTTGATTCTGTTCCCTTCTTCTCTTCCCTTCTGTTCCTTCCTAGTCTGGGAAGCTGACAGTGTCTCCCAGATGCTGTTAGTTCCTGCTTGATATCCTTGTAGTTACTGGGGTTTTTCTCTCCTGCCTTCTGCTGTTTGTGGAATTGAGGCTACATAAATGGATGGTCAGATTCTGATCATGCTCGGCACGAAGATAAGAGAAAAACGGTTTAACTCAGCAGAGTGACTTTCGTATATGAGTGCCGAGACAGGCGTCTATTCCCACATTTACCTACACTGCTAGCAGGAGCATCTGGAGGTGACATTACTGGTTTGACCTGGAACCCATCCCAGGTCCCTATAATATCCTACTCCTCCTCAGGAGTAGAAAATTGTTGTACTAGTCTCCTCTGTCCCTGGTGAAAATTAGATGTAGGCAGAATGCCAGAGAGGTCCTCCAGCTATGGCTGGTGGAAGGTCCTATGGGAGAAGTAGCTAAGTGTGCTGGAATTTGGAACAAGCCTGGGCTTGAGTATCATGCTCCTAAAGATGCTTTATCTTGTGAAAACACAGAACTCACTGACTTGGGGAGCAAGTAAAAATCTACGAGATGAAAGTGACTCTTCGTATCTGCAGATATCTTTTACAAGACTTTCTTGTATCCTTTTGATCCATTTTTCTCTCCAAATAGAATATCTATAGAGCAGACTGGTGCACACGATGCTTTTCCACTGTGTCCTTTGGAGTCCAAAAGCCACATCAATCAGGAGATTTATGGGTTGTTGGCAATAGATGCTTCATATTCTATTATTACACTTAAGATGATGAAAGAACAACAACTAACTTTCATGACTATGAAAGCAGAAGGAAAACTGCCTGTGGATAGATCAAGCACGTGCATCATTGGCTAGAAATTAAGGTGTTTGTAACTTCAAATCCTGATTTGAAAAGTTCAAGATAGAAGAAAAATATCTAAGTAAAAGATGTGAAGCAGTTTATAAGATTTTAACTCAGATACACTCAGGAGAATAATTTTAAAGCTAACATTATGATTCATTAATTATCCATAATTAGGGTCCTAAATTTAAATAGGCAGAATCTCCCCTGGAGGCCTCCAAAGGCATCCATCCACCTTTCACCTTTGCGATATAGGGAATTGAAGAAGGAGGACACCAGTTCAGTAGACACCAACAAGGCATGCATGAGTTAGATGCCCAAGTTAGGTGAACCGGATCTTTCAATAGGGTTTTTGCAATCCTGGACATCCAGGAATAGGAGAAAGCAAGTTGAGGTGTTCTGCAGTCCTGTGCAAGGTAAGAAGGAAAAGCTGGGAGGGAGTTTTGCGTTTCTCTGCCCTTTGGAGAATCTCAGTTGGAGGTGACTCATAGTGCCCTCATCTCCTGGGCCCTCTTGCATCACATGTAGGGGAGTTCACTGCGGGGAATGATAAGACTGAGCTAATTTTGGTGTGTGGGCTTTCATTCTGAAACGGAAATGCTTTAACTTCTGCTTCTGAAGTCACTTCTCTGCAGCTGTATAAGAAAAGTATGAGCCTGTCCTCTTCTGTGGAAGGCAAACAAGAGGTCGTCTGTTATATTTATGTGCCCATTGCACAACCTTTACATAGCTAACTGCTGTCAGAAAAAGCAGGAAAACGTGTCAGGCATTATAGCCTGTCCCATTTCCCACCATCACAAAAAATCACCGTTGGAAGAGGCAGATTTCTGCTTTGGGCAGCATATGAAGGGAGGATCTGGGGAAAAGGGCCCTGGGGGAGTCATGGGGGTGTAGGTGGCTTTGGCTGTGACAGGGCTGTTTTCCCAGGCAGCCTCACTTGATTTCCCCATGGAATTGCAGGAAAGTGGACTTACTGTAATTGGCATGAGTCACTTCCATATTATCAGTGGTTTGGAACCACTTGCACAGGAAACATGCTTGCAGGAGCTCTTTTTTTGTTTTGTTTTTTGTTTTGTTAAATTTTGCATTCAGTTTCAGAATTACAGACTATATCAATGCTAGGTGAAAAGAAATTTTTTCAAACGAATGAGGGAGGTGGAAAGCTGAGGTCTTGTATATTTGTGTTGATTAAGCCTCTGCTCCTGTTTTTGTGGGAGTGAAGGTTTATGCATGCCAGTGTTTGATCAAATTCCTTCTCTGGGACTTAAATTTTTCTGAACGAAATCTCTTCATCTCTCCTGCTGCCTCCTGGGACATTTTGCATGTAAGCTGTACTTTAATTCTTACTTCCACGGTATAGGATCTTTAGAGGTAGATTGTGTCTTCCCAGCCACAGCATGATGTTGATGTTCAGTGCACTGAGACTTTTTTATGGGAATATCCAGGCCACCTAATCTTTCTTGGAGGTATTTGAGAGCTGTAGGCTATGATGCTGTCCTGTCAAATGATTAAACAAATATCTGACTGAAGAGCAATGGTGGCATTACCGTTGTCACCAGGCACAGGGTTATTACATGCCTGACTTTTCCTTTGCTCTCTGTGATTATATTGCAATGTTTTGTAGTCTGATTCAGCTGAAATCCATTATTTTAACAGCTATTGTTGAGTGATTGTGTAGTGAATTTTTGGTTTTACAGCACATGAAAACACTTCGAGTTCTGTAATCTTAGAAAGTCATACGTCTTACACATGTGCTAAAGTCTTGCTTTCTTATAACAATTCTGAAACACAAGTGAAATCTTTAAGAGCTGCCCCTACTGAAAACCTGCAGTAGTTTATACTGGGTATTTACTCACTTTAGAAGTTATATTTTATGTAAAAAAATATGTTGAGCATCAACAGTGCCTGGCCCCAACCTGCCCAGATAAAAGGCTTGGTTGTAATTTCCATCGCTGCGAGAGTCACCTTTTGTTCAAACCGCTCTCTGCTTTGAGCATTCGCAGTGGGCTTTGCTGAAGGTCCTGGTTTTAACTGCAGTGAGCTGTCAGAGTAAACCTTGGGGGCTGGGAATGCACAAGTGAATATATAGCAGAGGATTGAAGAATGACAGCCCCCCCCCCCCCGCCGTCTGCATGTTTTTGAGGGGGAGCTTTCGTTGTTCTTTCCGCCCCTGGACCGATCTGTTTATACAGTGAAAATGGAGGTCAGGGAATAATTGGGTGCTGGGGGTGGAAGTCTTTAAACATGTTTAGGACTGAACAAGCACCAGGAAATAACAAATGACAGAATTAGCAAAAAAGAGCAGACGGTTGGCGTGTGCAAGGCTGAAATATAGAGAGGCTGAGTTTGTTTCCTTTCTTTGGCGCAGTTTCCCTCTGTGAGCTTGGACAAATCACTTCAATATTTAAACACTTTCAAAATTCTGTCCACAAGCCAGTTCCCCATCTGTAAAACTTGGGGGCTTTAGAATTCAAATGTTTTGGTGAGGGGAAAAGCATATGCGCTTAGCCTGAAACACTCAGCAGTGTAGTGGAGTAGGGTTCCTGAGAAAGAGCAATATTCCACTGCAAAATAACCTCTTGTGGCAAGTAGCTGAATTCCCAGGGCTGGAGTATTTAAAACTAGACAGGTCCAAATAGCAGAAAACATAGGGTGAACGATCTTGTTTAGCAAGGAGATTAGGTGTTGGCGGCCCTTTCCACTTCTTAGCGCTGTAATTGAGAGTTTTTCTGCTTGTAGGATCAGTAAGTTTTTTCTGTTCATCAGCCTTCTGTTTTTTGGCCACACAAGAGATTGCTCGTGTGGAAATCCCAGCAGAAGGAGTCTCTGCTGTGTGCAAATAAGGATATTGCCAGCAGCAACAGCGTATGCCTCTTCATGTTGTCCTGCCAGTTGCTTGCACCCCAATCTGATGAGTCTGCACTGCCAGTGAGACCACCCTTGGGCTTTGATTTTCATTTGCCCCTCTTTCTGTTGCAGGGAGGCCGACAGCAGTGATGGTTTGTATTGAGAATTGATGCCATTAATTCATTGCAAACGGGTAGAACAAGTCTTGGGTTGGGAACCCATCTAAATTACTGCCAGCGTGGGCAGTGGTTCAGACCGATGAGCAGCCTTCCAGCAGGAGCAGTGGGAGCAGCCCCCTGGCTGCTTTCACAGCAGGCACTGCGAGATAATGCGCAGAGGAATGAACCCGCTGGTCCAGGAGCTTTCTGGCAGGTTTATAACCTAGGACAGCATTGGGCAGATGCCTCAGCCTGGGCACAATGACCACCATGAGTCCATCCTCACGTGAGGTCAATGTGGTGCCTGTGTTAGACCCTTCCATGGGTAGCTTAGACATGACTTGCAGTCTGGAAAGTTGCTTCTCCATCTGTGCAGCTCAGGTGACCAACCCAGTCACCCGAGAACTTTATCACTGGGATAACTGTCCAAGTTTCAATGCTTCTTGTTGTCCTCTAAGAACCTGGAGGTACCCAGAGGTCTCCAAAGCAACTCACTTTTCCTCTTCTTAAAATTCCTGAATTTCTCCGATGCATTTTAGGGCTCAGGGCTCCTGCCTATCAGACATGTTAGCATTTTGATTGAAGACCCTATTTCTTCCCCTCCTGTCCATATATATCACTCGTTCTGCTGGCTGAGTTGCTTTAACCTTCCTCCTGCTTGACTGAATGCAACAGGCTAAGTGCCAACCATTCTCTGCCAGGATTTCTTTGCTTAATTCTGAGATAAGTCTAAAAACCTAGGTACTTTTTTTCGTTTGGGTTCGGCCATAAATAACTCTTCTTGACACCTTGCTTCTGTTCATGCCATGCTTTGTGCTAGATGCACGCCTCTGTGGGGAATTTAAGGAGGGTATTTGGGGGATTTCAGAGTAACCAAATGTTTAATCTTTCTTGTGGATTTGGCTGCTACACAGAAGCTAACTGGAAACTGTGAGATGTTTTACACTTGAAAAATCCTTTCCATTTTAGTGTCTTCTAAATCAAACTGTATAAGCTCTGTGTTAGTTCAGCATCATATAAACTAGAGAAAGGACAGACTTGCTGCATTCAGTCACTCCTGTTACCCTTTTGCCAAGATAAGTCTTTTTCCTGCAGTACGTGCCCAAGACATTTATGAAGTCTGTAGAGAAAAATGGTCCCTTAAAAACTAAAAAGTCCAAGATGCAAGTGCTATAGGCATCCTGTGTTGCACTGGGAAAGTTGCTTCCAGGATTTTAAAGGGATTTAGTTACAAAAATGAGGACAGTCACCTCTCAGAATTTTTACGATATTACGTATCCGCATACTTTTGGGACACTCTGAAGCTATGTGCATTTTATAGCAGTTTGGATGAAGAGGGTGTGAAGGCAGACGGATATGTGTGTTTGGGATGCCTTTCAGGTCACTGACCTGAGACGTAGCAAAGGGGGCTTTATTTTCTGTGGATGCTGAGCCTTTTGACCTCTGAATATTGCCTCCCTCTTAGATGCCTCAAGTCCAGAGCTCAAAACAACAGTTCACTCACTGCCTCATTTATAGGATGATCCATTTGCTACCTACCTCCTCTCTAGGGTCTCTGATATTTCTCCAGTGCAAGTATCTCCCTTGCTTGTTTAGTTTCGAGCAGGGGCTGTATTTCTTTCACTGCCTGCCTGATGAGGAATAGTTGCCAATCCAGGTTGCACTGGAAACTGCCAAGCCAGCTCTTTGATATTCAGGAGTCGAGGGTTTTTGTGCCTGTTTCCTGACCTAGCACGGCTACTAACAGCGCAAGAACGTCAGTGCTGCTCTCTTGGCAGCCTCCTATAGAAGGTCAGTCTGTAAATATAGCTGCAGTTCGCGTTGTCTCAGCAAAGACAGTAAGTCAAACACAGTGTAAACAAGGTGGTTGGATCTCTTCCCCTACCAGCACTTTCTGTAGCTGTGCGGGGAGATTTAACGGGTGTGATTAAATCTCATGCTCCGGCTTGACAGCTGAGTAGCTGCAGGGGGGCAGGAAGGAATTTCCTCTGTGTTCCAGGGCTGCGCACTCTCCAAGTCCTCCTTCATGCTCATGCCAAGGATCTCAAAGTGCTCCACATCTTTAATTGTGCTTCAGCACGTCCCTGTGAAGAGTGGAGATGAGGGAGAGTCTGCTCTGCAATGTAAAAGTGGGGAAACTGAGGCACGAGGACATGGAAGGTGCAGTTGCCCTGAGACCTGAGGGAAAAAGGAGAGCTGACCAGTCCAGCAGTGCTCTGTCTGTGCTTTTGGATGTCTTGCGAATGCATGCCTAGTTTTCAGCCATTTAACACAATAAATGTAATCTTTAATATCCTTAATATGCCTTTATGTATTATACGTTAGTGTACAGTCACTGGAGGAACAAGCAGCTTGTCCTCTGCAAATTTTCATTTCTTTATTTTGTCTTTCGTTGCTCTGTTCCTCTAATATCTAAGCAGAATGGCAGGTATATGTGGTTTCTCTCTTTGCATGGAAAAAAGCTTGGCTCTGAAATAGCCTCAGGTGTTGGCCACTGCAGAAGCTGAGAACTAGTTCAGCTCAGTAAATGACATTGTACTTTGTCCAGAGGGCGAATTGGTGATTTTTAATATGTGGATTCACCTTCAGTGGGCGTATATTGAGCTAGCTGTGCTGACTTTGATTGCGTTACCAAGATGTACAGATGAAGAGCTGGCCTTGCAGCATGAACAGGGGAAACAGTCTTCTTAAGGAATGATGTGGGCCAAAGAAGAGACTCCTGTGGAGCTTCCTGCCCAGCCTTCCGCCACGTTAGGGGCAGCGGTGTCCAGCTGAAGCACTCTGAAACTGAGATCTGAGGCCAAAGACTGGCTTGCTCGGCATTTCAGTGCCTGAGCTGGGTGTCTAAAATAAGCTGTCTGAATCTGACCCTTAGTCAAGTCTGAAAGCTTAATTATAAATAAACAATGTCTTAATTATTTTATAGTTTCTAGTGTTGTCTCACTGCATCTCTCTGTGCTGGCATTTGCAGAGCATTCATCATAGCGGTAAATGAGTGTCTGTTTGGTCTGCAAATGGCATAATTAAGTATCAGTGGAGCCCGTAGTATAATGCGATAATTCTCATTCTGACCAGCTGAAATAACTCACTGTAACAACTGTATTCTCCCTGCTCCTTTCTTTCAGTTCCCAAGAAGCTTCTGCATGAAACCCAGCCAAGACCAACCAATTACCAAGGATTTCAGAAGCCACATTTCCCAGTGCGGCCAAGGGCTTTTGATCCCAACGTTATAGGGGACGGCGTGTTCCTCTCTGATGTCTCTCCTTCCAATATAGGGCGTGCTCTCCCAGGTAGCTATGACTGTTGTGGTGTTGGCCCAAAGCTAAGTGTGATGTGGTAACCTTTCCCCTCTGTCTTCCCTTACTGGCATCCTTATTGTGTTTTTGCATTGTTCACAAACCCCATCCATTTTGCAGTCAGAAGCAGAGGTTTCAAGGCATGACCACCAACTGACTAAAGTGAACGGTGAAACGTGTGCTAGGCTTCGTGAGACAGCAGTCACAGCCATACATGTCAAAACTCATCACAGAAATACTTTTCAGGCCCACCTAATACAGTGGCAAACAATAGTGGGGGCAGAGAGAGCAGGAGATCAGTATCATAGGGGACAGAGAAATTTCCAACAGAGCTTTGAAATATGATGCTATTTCCATAAAATGCAAAGTCAAGAGATATGAATGGAGACGAATCTTGGCTCTCTAGGGGTAGGTGAGTAGGAGGAAGAGGTAGTGTGTGATAATGAAAAGCACAGGTAAGCATGTATTGGACAGGCTGGGTGTTTTTGCATTGCTTTTCCCGACAGGCAAGAAGAGGGTATATGATATTAATCCTCAGATTTATGTCCTGTGCTCTCAGAAATTCAACTCATGGGAAGGGATGAGCAGAGCTACTAAGACTCTGTCTACGCTCTTGGCAAAGTTAACCTACAGCCTGAATAATCAATCCACAAATAATTGAGAGCACTAACAGAATTGTCCTCTTGAAGGCTTCACTGAAAAATTGTCAGGAAAAAAAAATATGGGTTAACCTGAAATAAATTTTGTGATGCTGGTCATTCTTTTAAGCAAGGTAAAACTACTGGACTCATTTTCAGTAAGATTCATCTAAACATTTCACTTCTACAAATGACAGCTTTGGTTTAGTTTTCACATTGTTTATCCATTCGTTTTTAAAATATGCACCACTTTTCAAACAAAGATGTCATTTTGAAATTAAAAGCTAAAAAAATGTTTTGAAAATAGCAAAAGGAAATATTTGGACATTTCTGAAACCTCCCTTGCCCTTTTACTTCTTCTTTTTTTTTTTTTTTTTAACTACCTGCTAGAGTCTGTCTGAATACATAATGTTTTCTCTTATGCTAGTACTGCATTAGTAGAAAAATGTACTGCTAGCTGAAACAATTTTGCTCAGCTTTGGTGTAAAGTCACACAGAAAGGGTGGAGGTGGTGAAAGGAAAATCAAGAGTAGGCGAGCTGATTAAGCAACTATAATGTCTTCAAAGCTAGCAAGGGGAAAAGGAGATGTCTTTTTGTATGATTCTGGAATGAATGGCAAAGCAGGGTCCAGGGAACTGTACAGCATAGCAACACATGCTCCCTGTGATTTTATGTTTGTTTGTTTTTTTCCCTCCTGCATAGCTCCTGTCATTTTCTGCCTTCCCTGTCTGTGCTTGTACAGTCCTACAGATTACAAAACCAGTTCTGTGGTTTTGTGGTGCTCTTTGCTGGATTACAGTGTATGCAGGGGAGTATTCATTTAGAAACTTGTTTGATCACATCTTTCCTTTGGACGAGTCAGAGGAAAAAAAAAAAAAAAGGTCTTCTTACCTCTCACATAAGAGAAGTTATGCCTTGCTCTCTCTCCTAAAAGACACCATTATTGCACAGCCTGGTTTGCGTTGGATGGCCAAATCCCCCACAGAAGTGGCCTCCCTCTGAGTCTTCCTGGTTGACCTAGCACATGTACTTAGGTGTCACACAGAGCAACTACATCAAGCTCTGAGTGTTTGCTGCAGGGAAAGGTGAATCTAGGCCCTGTCAACTGTGTTGACTAGGGCAAGATTCAGTTGCCTCATCTGAGATGCATAGTGCTGCTTGAGATGCTTTGAAGTATTCAAAGCATCTGCAAGAGCCCAGCGGATATGAGTTACATTCTCTGAAAAACATCACTCTTTCTGGTAGAGGCCAGGTGGGCAGAGCATTTCAAATGGCAGTAGACACTCCTGTGGGCAGCTGAATTAAATTTATGATATCTGCTGACTTTTGGGAGAGCTTCGATGTGAACCCACCTACAGATACCAAGACACAGACACATTCATTTAGGAATGCCAACTAGAAAGTAACATCTAATCTGTGTTGTCTGTAGTAACTGTGCAGGCAATGATGTTTTACCTGTGTTGCGTGTTGGCTAGAGGTTTGGTGATCAGAAGGACCTTCCCAGGACATGTCTGCAGTGGCTGCATGCAAGTGCTGCATGGTGCCCAGCTGCTGGCTGCCTAAGCTAGCTCTGGAGCTAACCAGCCCGGCTGTAAGGCCAGCCTTTTTAAGCTGATTTAGAGGCTACATAAGTCTAATATGATTATTTTGCATTCAGGACTCAGGCTAGTGCCTCCTGATGGTCCCGCACTGTGCCCTGCAGGTGTAACAGCCCACTCTGAGCTGGCTTGGGGCTCATTATTGCACTTTAGGACTGTCATTTTTAGGACTGTCAGTACACAGTAAGCCCCTAGCCTTCATTGCTACCGGTGGTCAACTAAGCAAACCCTGGGAGCAACCTGCAGCCGGGACCCTTTCTGATGCTGTCCCTGCCTGAGTCTGTCTTCCAGAAGGTATCTACCAAACTCCTTTCTCCAAAATGCAAATGTTGGGATAGGAAAGGGGATCTGAGAAAAAATAGTGGCAGTCCTAAAATAACTTTGCAAAGGACTATATCTTAGTGACTTTGCAAAGGACTATATAGCTTTGCAAAGGACTGTATCTTAATGCCATCGCATAGAAGGGAGCAGCATAATTAGTAGCATGGCTCAGACTGTACCATGATTTTTAGGTTCAGTGTAGATGTTCCCTAAGTTAAAGAAATTACTTTGTTCTTATCAAACTGCCCTGTGCTAGTGCTCGGTCCTTAAAGGGGAGAGTAAGTGATGTGATAAATCATAACCTTTTTGTTCTCAGTTGAAGTTTTTATCTGATTGCACTGCCATTGCCATTTCAGAAGAGAGGAAAATAAATCACATACAATTTACAACTGTTCTAGCAAAGGTGAAAGGTTTGCATTGATGGCAGTGTCCCACTTTTTAGAAATGCCAAGCATCTGCTTCCATGGATTTCTCTGCAGGAACAGTGGTAGAGAAAAATCAAGACACTTGCACAGACGTGGATTTACTGGGCAGTGAGAATAAGGAGCAGATTAGAGGACATGCTATGTCCCTAGTGCCTGCATACGAATTAGAAGTTTTTCCAAAGCCTCGCTATTGATTTCCTGAGTAAGGTGCCTTTGTCCTCCTGTGCCCCAGTGCCTCCCCTCGTAAAACTGCTTTTCAGCAATCTCTGTGCTCCTAAACCTCTCAAGTTCTGTGGGTATTTCTCCCTTTGAATCTGCCACCGAAACATGCACGCCAGAAAGCTTTCCCTGGGGGCTGGTTATAAACACCTCGGTGGCTTGTAACGTGTGGCTTTCCCAAGGCCATGGGGCTCTTCGGTGGCAGCCGTAGGACAGCGCCCGCGTTGCCTGGGGCTAATGCCTTGCAGTAGCACCTGGACATCCATCACCGCTGCTGCACGCGCGTTCATGCACTCCAGCCCTCTCCATCCAGTTTTACCTGTTCTCTTTGACACCCCTAAATGCCTGTTACCCGTTTCCCTGGGCTGAGCCGCTTCCTGGCCTGCCCGGCGTGAAGCTGAACGTGACGGCTCCCTGTGCCAGACTTGCAGGGACAGCAGGCGGGTCGGGAGGCCAGAAAGCACAGACATCCCCAAGGTGCCTCTGTCCCTCATATGAGACGGACCTGACAGTTTCCTGAATTTAATACTTGGAGATAAGTGGGAGCCAGGTGCAATTCTGTGATTTTTACAGTGCTTTGCTTTTTGGCCAGAACCAGATTGCAGGGAAGGAAGCTGGAAAATGTGTAATAGCTGCAGTGAAACACTCACATGGATGATGGATCTGGATCCTGGGCACCAATTTTTTTTGTGTGTTTAAAACAATTAGTTATTTGTGGGTAGTGGGGGTGTCTACCAGCAGATCAAGGTGCAGGGAGTACTCAGCAGCGAGCTGATAAGGTCTGAAAGGGTCTCTTTGAGCCTCCTGGAATTAGCTGCCTTCTTAGCTCCAGTCTTCAACAAATAAAATCAAATCATTAACTCGTGCTCACCTCTCCAAAGGGGAAATGGTGTCTGGGTGAAACACAATGCGAGCAAGCTTCTGAAGGAAGTCATAAACCCAGATCCACCCTTCCCTGCAAAGGCTGGAGAGAAAGCAGCTCTGTTTGCCAGGTGTGCATGGATCACTGCAGAGGTGGTGTGACACTGGCACAGGGTTGCCGATTCCGCCTGTGCTTTCCGAGCCGGTGTGCCGAGTTATTACAAGCTTTGCTGAACTCACCGTTGATAAAAGCTCCTTTGATTTACATAAGAGAAAAGAAACCTGATTATATATTTGCTGTAACGTAGGTGGGTGTGTCTAAGTGGTGACATGAAAGAGCCGGAGACGGGGGGAGAGAAGATGCTGTCTGGATACAAACACTGCATGTGTTCAGCTCAAATTCAGAAATTTTAGTTGCCAAAGAGGGGGAATCTAGGTGGCTTTTTGCTGAGCAGATGCTGATAGGGCAGGACACGACTAGGGCACGTGCCTCATTCCTCATCCCTTCTCTGCTCCAAAGCAGAGAAGAAGAAAGGCAGATCGGCCACCTTCTACCCTCCGGAGATCACCCCGTCCCTGTTTCCCGTGGATGAGACACAACCGCCAGCGTTCAACGGCAGCATGGAGCCCGTGGGCGTCAGCACGGAGATGGCCCTGCTCAGCAACATCCTCGCAGCATACTCCTTCATCACAGGTAGGTCTTGTGGCTGCCGGCTCTCTGGGCTCTCTCAAGCTCTATAGACCCTCTGTTGGGTCTACACTTCAGCCTCACCTAGGGCTAAATTTGCCCCTGGGAACTGTTTGTATTTTTTCATTTGTCTCTCAGCAACATCTCCCTTGGAAGACCTGACCGGAGCAGCTGTAGTTGGTAGTATTTAGGGTTTACTGTGTGCTGCTTTTCCCTGGCCTTTTCCTTGTATGAAGTTAAATAGAGTGTAATCTTACATGTGGTATTATTCCTAATGCTCCTTTTTCCTGGAGATCAAAGGCTGGCTCATTAAGGAGGCAAGCTTGTTGTCCTGTAATTTGGAAAATGAGCAGCATTACTCTGTTTAAGAGAACTTGGCTTATCTTCAGTAGAAGTGTGAAGATGAAGTAACTGGAGAGTCTGCTTAATTGTATATTTAAATCTATTTTGGAGTAAGATTTCCTGGGATCACAGTTTATCTTTCACCCACATGTGTCTTTCAAGTAGCAGAGGAGTTGTCTTCTATTTAAATTTGCTTTAAAAATTTGCTCTTTACATAAAGATTATGCCCCTTATTCAGTGCTTGGGGTCAATACCACTGGTAGCAAGAAGCCCAGCAGAGACAGACGATGTTCAGTGATTTCCCATCCTGGAATTGCATTACAGACCTTGCCACCAGTAGAGAATGCCTATAGAGTTGGAAGAGCCTACCCTAACGAAAGAGGAGTGCAGGCTGAGTAGCAGCAGCTGTACTAATTCAGCATATTTAGGCCAATCTCTGCTGCTTAACTGAGAAGGAGGGTCCTGCTTTCTCTGTAACTGGTCTCCAAAGGCAAGAAATGCTATTTGTAGTCATTTTTTTTTTTTTTGTGGAATTGAAAGCTGTTCTTCATTTATTTAATGAAATATTTGCATGCACCTTTCCAGTAATATTAATATTTTACCCTTCCACTACCTGCTGCAAGTAATTCTGTATATTGCAGTAAGTCAGCTAGTGCCACACTAATTAAAGTAGGAGATTCTGTTGCATTGGGGTCAATATAACTAAAACTCCCACACTTGTGAGCCACAGTGCCATTTGGTTTGCTTGTTCATTAAATACTAATTAATTCTTAGTGTCAGGCACATGCACTTGCTCAGATTACTGCCGTGGTACTACAGACAAGCATTTAGATTTGGAACCACCCACCGTATTTTGGCAGTGGTCAGTAGTTAGAAAGGACATTCCAAAACCTTCAGAGGAGGTTCCTTCTGAAAAAAACCCTATAATGGTGAACCCAAAGTTCTGCCCCTCCACATGTCTAATGATGGCATGAGGATGTGGCTTTTCATGTCACCTTCAAGAAGCAGACAGCTTTAACGGAAGCAGTAATGTTCCTCACAAGTGATGGCTGAGTAGCATATATTTTTGTTACAAGGGCTTCTGGAAAAACAAACTTTGAATCAATCTTCTGTCATATTTTCCCCTCTCTTATCTGCAACTGCTATTTTTGACATCTTCATTCCCAAACTTACTACAAAATAAAATGCTGTTAACATTATTTTCCCCATGACAGTAATAGGTAGCAAAAGGTTGCAGGAGATATGATAGGGACAGTGGGGACTGATATTCAGGATTGCTGACTGTGCCCCATGGACTTTGCTTCTGTCTACCACAGTACTCCCTTTGACCCTTCATTTGTTTGGTAGGGCACAAAGGCCTCGATTCATCCCCTTTACAAGGTGTCAGTCTTGGCAGGAGACTCTAGATTTTATTGCAACACAAATAATAAATAATGACAGCTTTAACTGTCTTGTTGGTGTGGAATTTGCCTGCCCTTTCACAGTGTGGTCTCCCAGTGGTGTGTTGAAATCTTCTGGATGTCAAATAGGTAAAGCTCAGATATCACAACCTTAATATCCAGTGATTAGTTCAGAAGCTTGTTGTTAATATTTTCCAGTGGACTTAACCATGACTTTTAGATGAATTTCAGTTTCAATGACATGTATGTTACATTTGTTTCTTATTACAAAAAATAATAGCTGCCTCAGGGATTGAAAGAACAGATGCCCTAAAACATCTTTATCTGCTGTGTGTAATTTAGTCTTCAGCTTTTAATGGAGAGGATGGATTTGGCATGGTTTATTTTGTTATATGTGAATGTGAAGTGGGTTTAGATGATGTATTCAAAGACAAGCTGTGTCACAGGGCACAAATATCATCTGCATGAAACTAGAGCGCTGCAAAGCTCTCGTCCATCCTATTGCAGATTTTGAGCAATCAAACACTTGGAAATTTTTGCGCTTGTCTGAATTTGGGGCCCTGAAGGCAGCTTAAGCCACAGCAGCTGCTGATGTCCACAGTGAAGCTGTTCTGGTGGCTCAGGAGGGTCAGGGCTTAGGACGACCAGGGAGGGCCAGTTCACACAGCTTCCCACTGCTCCTGGCCACAGCCTCTGTGCCAAAGGGAAACATTAGTGCAAGGGCTTCTCTGTCTCATGGCACCAAAAAAGTCCCTGAAGTAAAAGTTGGATACTGAAACCACTGTATTCAGGATTTCCCTGTGCTGAGGAGTTGGCTCAAAACAGCAGTTTGCAAGAGAAAACTGTAAGCAGGCAGGGGCAATATATAAAGATGTATTTTTCTATGTGGGCAGAGGATAGTGTGTGCCCTCAGACCCACTCCAGGAAAAGGAAGTTACAGGCACTTGGTATTTCATGGGTCAAGGACATCCTTGAAAAGACGATCCACTCTTCTCCTTTTTCTGCCTCCAGACTGTGGGGTGTCTCTTAGTCTATCAAGAACATCCAGAAACCCATCTCTTTCATTCTTGTGAGCATTTACTGTTCAAAATAAGAGGTTTGGGTGGGCAGCAGAAGGTAAAGAGCCTGCAGGCGTTTATCCCTTGCACTGTTAGCACGTGTAGGGTCTTGCAGCACACTGAGTGGAGAAGTAGCTACATTAGAGAGAGACTCTGTGCTTGTTTCCATCCTCTTTTTGGCTGAAATCCCCATATGAAAGTTGGGAATGTTTCTGTTGACAACCAAGGAGTGAAAAATCACAGCCCAACAGGAAGCAAAGCCTCTTTGCAGAAGTGTAGGTTTTCACCAGCAAATTTGTTAGCAGACGATGTTACAGTTAGCAGTATCAAAGCTAGTTAGTTGTTAGTCTTTTCACAGCTTCCAGAACCTTGAAAACAATATTTATTCAGAAATAATAAAAGAAATGAGAAATAATAAAAGTATGTCAATGGGGAATGAATTTATCAGGTGAGGGGACCAAACAAGGAAGTCTGATTTAGGGCTCAGTCCTGCAAAGGACTCAGGGATCCCCTGAATTTGAAAGTTAATATCTTTATAGAATTAGGTTTTTAGCTATATGCAGTCTTTGCCTGTCAACCTCAAACCTGCTTTTTACCTAGGGGCCTGATCCAAAGTCCATCTGATGATTTTGAAAAACTTTACTGATCTCAGTCAACAGTCACAGTGTACCAGCAAGAACAGAACTGTGCCTTGTATTTGTGTCAATACTAAGCAGCCAAGTCATATCAGAGCATTTCTAATGCCTTCCTTTGGACAGAGGGACTTACTCCAGTTTTGTTATTGCATTCACACTGAAAGAGTAGGAAAAAAACCTCCATGAATCCCTGTTCTCCTCCCAAAATCAAAGCTAGGCTGCCAAGCTATTAACAAGAGGCTTCCAAAGAACAACCCAGGGGGACCTCATTCCAGTTTTCAGACTGCTTGGTCTGAGCCTTATTAATAAGGGGCTCCTGGAGAGCTTCCTCTATTCTACCAGGGGATTTCTGCAGCCTCTGGGGCTAAGTGTAAATTCTCCAGAAGAGATTGTTCCTACTGTTTGTCTGGCTATGCTTAATGCTGAACCTTTTACTGAGGCCCTCTGAAATTCCCCTCCCCACTGAGGTTTCTGAATGTATGAAGCCATCACAGGAAGCTAGCCTCGTTAATGCCTAGATTGGTTTTTATTTATTGAAACAATTTATTATAATAGCAATAACAACCTTGGCCTGGGGCATTTCCTGGGGAATTAATGGCAGTCTGGGCCGATGCTCCCAGCAGATTGTTAGCCCTCAGGAAACAGGCACCGTAATTGCTGCTGGTTTGGTTGGAAAAACAAAATAAAATGTGTTTCTAATTTTTGGGCTGTTTGAATGCCTAGAAAGTGGTAGCTTTTGTATAAAAGGTTATAAAAAGCATATATCTTTTGTGTGCATGAATTAAATGCAGGCTTGAATCAGTGACATATTCATCGGTGATCTTGGTCCAGAAAGAGAAATACCAAGAAGGGGAAAGGTAACCCCAGCTAAAGGGATAGGCAGCAGTTTGATTCTGCTAAAAGTTTAGGAGGATAATATAGCTCTGAGTTGTCATCCACAGCAATGGGGAAGGAAAAAAAAAAAAGAGCTATACTAGTTAAAATCTATGTGTTAAAGGGTGCAATAGTGCAATAGTGTACACATATGCATGCATATCAAAATTATGTTAACTCCTTCTACTGATATACATTCCCCTTTAAAGAGTATTTCCCAATGCAACAAGTGTTTTGAGGTGCTTCAGTGTCTGACACACCATCAAGTTTTTGGAAGATGCTGAGCATTTGTTTTCTAAAGAGAGGGTCCTTGGTCTGTGCAAGTAGGAGATGTGGTGGAGGAGTCTTGCAAACCCACTAATCAGGTGTCAAAATCCCAAATCCAGGTTACTGCTGACTTGGCTACTTCAAGTGAGAAAAAACAGAGCCACTGATTTTTAGCTTAAGTTGCTGTTTCGGCTGTGCAGAGAGATGTTGCTTTGCAAGTTGATTGTATGTATGATAAATGCCAAGACTGCAGTTGAACGTAGGGTTACAGCTCAGTGAAGAAGGCCAGGCAGTGTCTCAGATGTTGACAGAGTAGCTGTAGGAGCTCATAAATGCCAGTAGAGCCCAAAGATTCAATTACAGCCGTCTCACTGAACGAAGGACTATGGATACAGGCATAAGCTGGTTGTGAAAAATGGTTGCTTAACTAGCAATTGAGCTGCAGCTTGCTCAGGAACTGTGTACAGTGACAGGGAAAAAGGGAATGTGGAGGACAGGGGAAAACGAAGACATGGACAAAGATGGGGGAAGAGAAACCACATGTGCCTGTGTCTCAGGCTCCAGTCTCTCTCCTTTTCTTTATATTTTTATGTGTTTCTTTAAAAGAGTGAGGAGTGGAACAAATGCAAGCAAATCAAGCCGTGGGTGTGCAGGAATGTGGTGCTCAGAAAAGTGCCTGGCATCTCAGTCAGGCAGAGAGGAGACACCCTGGACTGGGTGTCTTCCATGACAAAAAGACCAGTCCTGCTCATTTGCTCTTCCCATTTTGGGTTTCCTTGGAGCCTTTCTTGTATCAATTTGTAAAGAAAGCTCTGCAATTAGTGCCCTGGTTTGTATTGCACCTGGTGGAAAAAACAGTATCAGGGATGCTTCCAATTTTCCTGGAGTTTCTGAATATCTGAAATTGAGAGAACTACTGTTTGCATAGGACCAGATACAGTGTCTTTGCGACTGCATAGGCAGGGCTACAGTTTTCAATAAAGTTCAGTGTCCTGCATGCAGCATTGCCCTTAATTTCAGTGGATCCAGAATTTCACTCAACTAGACTTTTGCAAGAGCTCTCATTCCTTCTCTTCTCCTTTACCTTTGGCTATTTGCTGGCTCTTTCTTGTCAAAATGTCTTAGCTTAAAGCCTCTCACCTTAGTCTCACTTCCCTTTCCAGCAACTGCTTCATTTCTTTTCTCTTTTTTTAAGGACTTATTGAACACAGCAGCAGCAGTTCTTTCCTCCTTCTTTGTTGTGGTCCCTCTTTAGGCTCTTTAGGCTTTTTTTTTTTTTTTTTTGGGTGCCCTCTGATTTAACCACTTAAGCTACAGTCTCATGTTTCTGTAATCAGATTTGAGACTTGCACAGCATATCCCTTGCCTTTGGCCTGTCAGTCACCTTTCAGATCCCATTGGATAGAGAAAATGTGCAGAGCAAAAAGGAACTGCCTATAACTGTGCCACAAGCATCTTTAGGCAGTTACCTTCTCTGAGCCTTGAACCTTGCACGCAGGTCAGTGTTTGGCTTCTGACCACAGAATTGTAGAATAATTTATGCTTGAAGGGACCTCTGAGGTCACCTGGTCCCACTCTCCAATCAGAACAGGAGTAACTTCAATTTTAGAGCCAACTTTTAAGGTAGAGCAGGTTGCTTAATGTCATATCCTGTTGAGTTTTTAATATATTCAGATAGTTCCCAGTTCATCTTCTGAAAACTTCCCTTTAAGGATACCAACCAGAGGAGGCAAGTTCTAAAAACACAGTAGAGAAAGTAAAAGAAGAGTGGAGTTGTTTAGTCACATGGATCTTTCTCAGCTTGTTCTCAGCTGGTGGGAACTCTTATGGGTCCATCACCGAGCTCAAGGGTGCTGGACACATCTGAGGAACCAGTCCCAACCTTGACTGCCTTTCAGGACTTCCACCAGGCACAGCGGAGTGCAGAGAGTCGTGGCACTTTTGCTTGATTCGTCTTCTCCCTTTCGGTGTAACTATAACCATGGAATGTGCTGAGATGTTTCAGCCCAGGGAAACTGTTTATCATAATTACGCTTCTGAGAAGTCCAATGAACCAAAAAAAGAAGAGTAGTAAATAAACAAGATGACCTAGTTTAAAAGGAACTGTGGATCCTTTGGAGTCTTGTTATATCACCTCTGAAATGTTGTTGTGCAGGATCCATCCTGTTAGTGTACCAACTCCAGCTATGCTTGCGTAGTGCAGATATACATTTTGGTGGTCTGGGCAGAAAGCCAGCACACTTGCCTTAGATAAGCAAATCAAACCTATGAATAAATAATATGCAATTTTCCATGCTGCAAGGCTTGCCATTTCGCTTGGCGACATCTCAGAGAGTGCATAAAGCTTTATAATCATCTTCACTCCTCGTACAATGATAATGGATGTGGCAGAAAGGTGCGCTTAGCTGTTGCTGAGTGCACAGCATTCTCTTCTCAGCCCTGCTCGCACCGCCACTGAAATCAGCATTTAATTCTGCGGGCTGCTCCTTACCGTTCTAGACAACCCTAAGACATAACTGCTGCTAGTCCATACTCCACGTGAGGGTAAACGACTTGGCAGCAAATCCACCCTCTAAATTCCCCTGCCTGATTTCCCTGCGGAGAGCAATGGACGGCTTGGAAGCAAGGAACCATTAGGAACTCTCCAGAGGGCTTTGCAGGTACTTGCACAGGGAACCCGTTTGTGTTTTGAGGGATTTTTGTCTCTGATAGTCGTTTTCTTTCCCCTTGCAGAGAACCCGGAGCGCGCTGCTCTCTATTTCGTCTCTGGAGTGTGCATTGGACTCGTCCTGACGCTGCTTGCCTTGGTGCTCAGGGTGTCCTGCCGAACGGACTGCAAACGCTCCCCTGCCAAAAAGCCCCCGCGGGAGCGGGAGAGCGACAGCGACAGCAGCGACAGCGACGACGACTCGGACACCACGTCGGACCTGTCGGCCCGCAGGCACCGCAGGTTCGAGAGGACTTTGAACATGAACGTCTTCACTTCGGCCGAGGAGCTGGAGCGGGCGCAGCGGCTGGAGGAGCGGGAGCGCATCATCCGGGAGATCTGGATGAACGGCCAGCCGGACATCCCCGGGACCAGGAGCCTGAACCGCTACTACTAAGTGATGGGGACTCCCAACCGTCCAGCTCTGCACCCTGGGTGCTCCACGTGCGATACAGAGCGGAGGGAGAAGAGGTGCACTGTGTGGGGGTCTCCCCTTTTCCTTTCAGGAGCGTTGCGCTGTGCAGTACAGATGGACAGCAATAAAGCTTTCCCCTCTCCTTTTTCCTGACGTTGCTATCGCTCCTCTTCGTGGAGACTCTCTGGTTGCAGCAGAGGTGGTCGCCAACTTCTTTTCTTGGTGGCAGGCAGGAAGGTGACAATTTATGTCCTCCCATGCGGGGCTTTGAATCTGGCGTGCTGCGGTACTATTGCTCCTCTCGTGGATGGAGGGAGAAGTCATCCAGGTTTTGGTTCTGATTTGGGATTTTTTGGTTTCCCTTTCCTGAGGATTTTGGGATAATTGTGAGCAAAACTTCAGGTTTGGAAAATGATTTGGCAAGGGAGCGGGAGGTACATCCTGACATCCAACTGTCTTGTGACTTCAGAAGCCATGAGAGTAACCTAATTAAAACCCAACAGCAAATATGACTTGTTAAAAAATGGGGACTTGTTAAGAACTGGGCTGGGGAGGGAGGGAAGCGGGAGAGGGGATTCTTCCATCGTGAAATCATCTCGGTGCTTGGATGTTTGCCATAGTGTATACAGTTATTTATAGCTGTCTTTTCATCTTCCTTTTCAATGGGAGCATTTTTTTTACTGACACCTCAGGGATAAAATCCTTTTTTTTTTTTTTTTTTTTTTAAGTCCGTTCTCCCTGCTGGCCCCTGTCAAACAACCCACCTCCAACAGTGAAATTATGGTAATATAAGAGATGTGTCAGTGATTGGTGAGATGTTAACAACCTCAAAGAGGTTGAAAAGGGTTTTCTTTTTGTTTGTTTTGTTTTAAATATATATATATATATTTGAAGATGCTGCACAGGAATGTGCCTTATTCTTTTGTTGTTAAACTACAGTTTTCCTATAAATAGCAATGCACAATGTTTTATATATTTTATTAAAAAATAATTAAAAAAGGTTTACGTTTACCAGAGGAAAATGGAAAGAGAAGAAGATGCATATGACAGCAGAATGGGAAATAAATGCTAAATAAACTCTGGTTTGCTTCTATACACTTGAATTTGCATTCTCACTTTTGGCATAGGTGTTGCTTGAGGGAAATGAAAACAAACTGAAGCACCAAAAATTCCACAGGAACTTAAGGAAAAATTTCTTAACAGTGAGGGTGACAGAGCACTGGAAGAGGCTGCCCAGAGAGATTGTGGAGTCTCCGTCTCTGGAGATCTTCCAAACCCGCTTGGACGCAGTCCTGAGCCACCTGCTGTAGGTGACCCTGCGTGTGCAGGGAGTTGGGCTAAATGACCTCTAAAGGTCCCTTCCAACCTTAATGATTCTATGATTCTGTGATGCTTTGAGTCTGCCTATCCCAGGTCCATAGCAGGACAAGAAGCAAATGCTAAAGGAACCTAAATAGATAGCACTTGGAGAAAAAGGTAAAACATATTTTAGTGCTCCTGCAGCTGCCCTGTGGAGTGTGCAAAGGGAGCTGCTGAAGTTGTGATGTGGCTAACGTGCACAGGGGAAGGACATGGATTGTGGAGAGACAGCACCGACCCAGCCTTCCCGGTGTGCTTTGCATTGGCTCGGAGGTTGTAGCTTCACCACAGTTCTCCTTCTCCAGACAAGAAAAGTTGGAATTGAAGGTCTCATAGGTCCTTCTCTACACTTGCAGAATGGGAGCAAAAAAACCCCAAAATGCTGGTAAAGTCAAAAATTAGGCTAGACAATGAGAAGTGGTTCATCTGGGAAGTCAATACTAACACTGCAGAGCAGTTCCTGTTCCTGAGACACTACGGTCTCAAGTGCAAAGACTGAGTATTGACCTGGGGTAGATTTTATGGCTAATAAAGCAGAAGGCAGGTCCTGAATCCCAGAGGTGCCCCAGGTGCTGGGCTTTAGCAGGATTGTGGAATGCACTTTGCAAAGGATGTAAAGGAGCAGAGTGACAGGATGAGATTGGTGGGGTCGGTTTTGTTAGGCATGTGTTTTCCCCTATAACAAGATACTTTCCCTTGACCTTGGTCATTAAGGGACAGCAAATTTTCAGCTCTGGAGTGCTGTGTCCTCAGAGATATGTTACAAAATTAATTTAAAATGAATTAATTTATGTATGATTTTCCCAAATGAATATTTTCCACCACAGGAAAGAACAAGTGCATAAGTCTGAGTGTGCTTCATATGCAACCAAGGGATCGAAATACCGGCTTCTAGTGTAAATCACAGCTGAGCCCATGTCACGAGCTGGTTGGTGGTCAGTCCTCCCTTAGCATTGCTAGCGTGGCTGTAAATCTCCCCGCTGAAGCTTGCAAGAGAAAGGAGCAGGTTGTGCACTTCTCTTCAAAGCTGAGCAGACAAGCCCAGCTCAGCCTTGCCCTAGGTAACAGGGTGCATTAGGAGTACACATCTTTTGCAGTGCATGCTGCACTTTTATGTACCTTCTAGCTGCTTTAGTCATAGGGCCATGCGTTTCTAAAAGGCTTTCACTAAAGAAAAAAGAAAAATGCAATCCTTTGAGTTACTCTAAGTAAAAGACTTGAAGTCATTCTGTAACTATTTCTGGATTAGTCCCAAAACTACTGAATAGTTTTCTGTATTCTGGATGAGTGTTTTAGACCTGTTGGTTTATAGAGTTAAAGGCAAAGCACTAATTCCTGCCCTGTGAATCTTGACTGTTTCCCCCCACAAAAACTATCCAGCAGTTTTGGGAAGATGCGTGGTGTGAAGTGGTCAAATCCATATTTCTTAGTCCACAGAAGAGTAGCTTACGTGCACAGATCTTTAGATATGTTTGTTCTCAATCTTCTTGCACGATCATCTCATACATAGCATTTAAACTCTCTCATGGCTGAAGATAAGAGAATGGAGAATATTTCTCTACCAGGCTGCTGTGAATCCCTCAACTAGGAGGGTATGCCTAGCTATGCTCTCTGCTTCCTAGTTTATTTAATTTTATATATCAGAGATGAATATTGTCATCAGGGTAACACTTGCCAAACTCCCCAACGCAGAGAGAGGAGTTGAAAGCAACTTTTCCTATTTCGTGAATTAATTTCCCAATCACTGATCTTTTGGATAAGAAGTTCGTTTTTCTGTGGGGAGTCTAGTCTTTGTGCCTCGGTTTGGCTTTATAAAATAGGGATAAATAATCCTGGTAAATAAACCAGTAATCCTGCTTTCTGAGTTGCTTGGATGGTTGGTGATAAGGGGAATTATGTGGTGTTGTATTTAAAAGAGAAGGTGCTGTAGTTACCAGAGCACACACTGTTTTGGCCTGCAGGCCTGTGTCAAGTGAACCCGAGGAAGTGAAGTGGTGCTGCCACACACCTTGGCACTTTCAACCTTCTCCAAGTACAGGACACTCGAATCAATAACAACAAGGTCATTCCATTATAGATCCAGCACTTGTACCCTGCTAGTTTGGTAAATGCATTGGAAAATCAAGGCTCCTACTAATGGGAGTGCCAAAACACCTGGAAATGATGGGTGGGACTGTTGAAGTGTCAATAAATGTCCATTACCTTCCTGCAGCAAGTTGGGCTGATTACCGAATATAGCAGAAAAGACCACTGGAAGGTAGATGCTACCGCGAGGTACCCGCTGTGCTAACTTGCCTCCCATTGCCCTTGACTTCTTCGGACCATTTTCACCTCCCGCTATCACCACTGACCTCTGATGTGGACCTGTGCTCAATGGACCCTGAAAATCTCGGTAATGCGGCGTTTGCTGCCTTTCCCATGTCCACCCTGGTGTTCATATCCTCAAAGGATTCCGGCGAGTTAATGAGCCATGCTTTCCCTTCCAGAAACCACGATGCTGCTGCTTAACCCCCTGCCTGCCGTCCTGCTCGGCGCCTGGGGGCTGCACAAATGAAGCGAGTTGGCTTGGCCATTGCACCGCCAGAATGTAAAGCATCTGCTCGAGGTGCCGTGGGGATCAGAGTTTCCTCTTTTGCTGCATGGACTCTCTTCAGTTTCTGGAGGCATCACAAGCAATTAATCATCTTAGACTGGCCTAGAAATCCTTGTGCTCGCAGTCATTGCTGCGATCTCCATCATAGTGGAATTTTAATAATCTGGTCTGAGTTTCTAGTGTCCTTAGACGGAAAAAAAATTAATTTCAAGGAATTGCTTGACTTTTTCTTTGTCTCAAGGACTGTCACAGCTAAGTGTCATTCACCAAAAAAAAGGCAATAATGGCTTTGGTTCACTGCACTACAGCTCATCTTTTTGTTGCTATAAAAGTGCTTTTGCTTCATTGTGGTCTTAAAGGTGCTCTGAATGGATGTGGTGGTTTGGTGTAATTTAAACAAAACAGCTCATCTGGGGGCCTCAGATCACCCATCTGATGAATGGATCCATTCCAGCAACAGCAGCATAATAGTCTCGGGTTGGAGCCCTGCATCACTTTGGAGAGGGGGCACTCATGCTGCCAGGGCTGTCCTCACCAAACCATTTTTTTTTTGGTGCCACATCTCTAGAAGGACCATAGGAGTGGAGCTGGGCTTTGCTGCAGAAGCAATCTGATAGTGTAGAGACTGTGCTCATGACTATGAACATGACCAAACACCCATGATCTCCATCACTGTTATTACAACCTGTTAAAAATTGCAAGGATTGCTGGACTGATTTTTTAGGACTAGTCTGATTTTTCAGCCCTGGAGAAAGCACTGATTTTGGTTCTGGGAATATACTGGTGGTAAGTTGCCCGTTTACATGCGTGCATCACCATCAGCTTCACAGCCACAGAGCCAGGCAGGATTCTCAGCACCAGCAGTTTATGGATGAGGGGCAACTTGACCCCAAGCAGCCTCTAATCAGAGACCAGTGGAGAGAATAAACCCTCCTGGCACTTGGACCACTCTCTGCACAGGTCTTGTGGATCGATGAGAACAGCACAGACATTTCTCCTTGCATAAGTAAGCATCTTGCTTGGCGCAAATGCCTCCCATGCCCGAAAGAGCAACTCAGTGCTAGAGATGGATGTAATGACACCTGCAGCAGGAGAACACCCTTGCTCATGTGCTCGCAAACCCATTTGCTTCCCAAACCACACAGAGCTGTTAGCATGAACCAAGAAATATTTAAAAGTAGGCTTGTATTTTGAAAGTTTAGCATAGATCAACCCAAGAAAATCTATCATTTGATTTTTATGTTTAATTTTGCCAGCTTTCTCTCTTTACCTGTCATCCAAATAGTATAAATAATAAATTGGTGAAATTAAAGACTAAACCCCCTTCCCAAGACCTAAGCAAAACCAAACTTTGTTTTTTCAGTTAACTTTAAAAAAAGAAATTTCTACAGTTGAATGATTCTGCAATGCACTTCAGTTTAGAGGAGCTCATTGTGAAGTGGGAAAAAAAAAAGAAAACTCTCTAAAATAAATGCAGCGTCTTCTAGTCTGCTCTCCCTCTAGGCAAACATCTAACGAATGCAAGAGGCTTGATACTCTGCTTATGGCCAATCCCCAGCAGTGTCATCATTCTTTGGTAGCTTTTTTATTTGATATGGACCAGTTCCTCCTATGTTGCTCCCTTGCTGAGTAACCTCTTACTGTTCTCCCATTCCTCAACAGAAATGCCAGACTACAGCTCGGGCTGTAAATTGTGGCAGGCCATATCTCTGCAGGTGAACTCTCCTCCGTCTCTCATTCTCTTGGCTGGTGGTGACCTGTGCTATCCTTTTTCCATTTACCACTGAGAAAAGACCCATTTTTCACAGCAGCAGAATGGGTCTTGGCTTTCATTAGTTCATCTGTCATTTTCCTGTTCAAGGACAAATGGGTGTGGAATGGAGAAGAATAAAAACCTGGCTTTGGGTTTTATTTTATTTTGTTTTCCTGTTAAAGGACATTGTTTTGAACAGAGCAGAGTGACTGCTAAGCAAGGCAAATCCGCATGTTGTGGCTGAGTTTGGACAGGGCAAACTCATTTGTGAGGGGAACCTATTTCTGCCAAGTCTTTGCATCCTTTGCCAAATGCAAACATTACCACTTTGACACCTCCTGCGAACTTCAGTCATTCCCCTGCCTGATAATCTTTTGTTTTTGGAGCAAGCATTTTCTGAGGACAAGCCGTGGTGATTGATGGGAACAGAGTCAAATTGCTTTCTTTGAGCTATGAGAAAACACCTTTCCCTTTCTATTATGACCTCATAAAGAAATACAAGCTATAATGATGTGATGGAAAGTGACATTAAAAAAAAAAAAAGAAAAAGAAACAAGACATCTAAATGAAAATGATATTTCTTTACTGTTCCTGGCAGGGCCCTGGCTTGGCTTGTTTATTTTCTGGTCGTGTCTGGAGTCCGATGTTATTCTGTATCATGAGTGAAATCCAAGCTCCCTGCGGCACTTTTCTGTGGATGTGGTGCCACGCTGGAAAAACATCCCCTGGCTTAAAAAAAAAAAAAAAAATGCCACTAATTTGTGTGTTCCATTTCTTGCAAAGGTTTTTAAAACATCCTTTTATGTGGAATGATCCTGCCCTCCTCCTTGGGGTAAGGAGACTTTTGTTCAAATGAATGAATTGTATAGAAGGGACAGACGTAGCTCTCCTTTCTGCAGCTCCTGTGTTTTTGGAGACTTGAGACCACCCAGTAACAGAGGAGCTCAGAGGCATCCAGTGCTTTTTCTAAGTTGTTCTTTGTATGAATTGCTTTCCTTGCTGGAAGTCACACTGCACTACTCAAAAGTAGCAGGCCCACAGAGGTGTGAGGGTTGGTGTTTCAGCCTGTGGCTGTCCTATGTGTCTGAGTCCCTGGATGATTACAGAGCCAGCAAAGCATCTCTATCTTCCTGGCATCTTTTAAAAAGATATTTTTAGACAGGAAAACTCAAGAGGGCCTGAGCAAACTCAAGTAGAGGAGAAAAAAAAAAAAAAAAAAAAGCAAGAGAGAAGGAGAGAGAAAAAAACAAGGAGAGGAGAAAAAAATGGAGGATAGGAGAAAAGAACACCCTGGTGGTTGGGAAATAGACACCCTTGGTTCCTGTCATGGCCCCCACCTTTCTCCCCATCTTCTCCTCTCACCAATCCCAAGGTCTTCCAAAATCTCCCCCTGCTGTAACCCTCCCAGGTTTGCTTGTGTAGGGACGTCAGGATCCAGGTCATGACACGCTCTCCAGGAGCCTACCCGGTCCTTTTGGATGAGAGCCTGATGCAGTTTTAGTGTATGATCCAGTTCTAGCACTGAAAACATTTTGTGGTGAGGAATAGATCCTCTCTACCTGCCACAAAAGAAATATTTAATTTCTTCTCCTAAACAGCTTAGCGTGGCTGGTGCTGTTCATGCATAGTTCACTGGCAGGATGTGATATAGCACAGGCATGTTTATACAAATAAAATATACTCACATTTCCAGGGTGGAAGAGTACCATTTAAATGTAAGTTAATTATATTTATTTCCTTATCCTAAAGTGCCATTCAAAAGAAAAAGCAGTGACAGCAGTCAGTGTTTATGTTCCGTACACCCACACAGACTCCTTCCAGGGAAAGGATTAAGGAGTAGATAATTTTTGAATGTGTCATTTTGATGTGAACAACTTTATTATATATCAGGTTATTAAAGTATCAGAACAGAAAATATTTTTGACTAGTAATCTGGAATTCTTCGATTAAAAATTACCTAGCGGGGATGAGTTGAGAAACCCCATTGCAACTATCTCTTTTTTCATAAATTTGCCTTTTTTTCTTTTTTTTTTTAAACAAAGACATGTTTTACTGAAAGCTTCTCAGCTACTTATACTAACAAGAGCCAGTGAAGTTAAAGACAGGCTAGACAAAAAACAGACTTTTCTAATAAGAGTGGTAATTTGCGATTGGAAAAAAATAGCAAGCAGTGGTTTGTATATGACTGGGAAAAATTTTAATCAGGACAAGGAGGTTCTCAATGACATACTGCCTTCTGAATGGAATGGAAATTTAGGGAGGGCCTTGACATATGTGAGTCAGGATGTAATATTAGATGAGCAGAGTGGCTCTTGCCAACCTGTGGCACTGAGACCTGCTCCTGCAGCCGATAGTGACTTCAGCTAAATGCAGGGGTAGGTATGGACCACACACTACCAGTAGAGAAGGAACACTGAGATATTCAACACTATCTTCTGCTTATCAGTCCTCCCATGTGGACATATGTTGGCCCCAACCGACAGCTGGCTCGATTAAAGGAAAAGGAGTTATTGTAGAATGTTTTACTGGATATTTTCTTTTTACTTAAGTGGCTGAGAAGCCCAAAGTCCTGAATTCGCTCTCTTGACATCATCTCAGTGTGTTCGCTGGGGGCCTCTGATGTCCCATGGGTGCCATCAGTGTGACGGGTCCTTGCCAGGGTTGCAGTTGGCATGAGTGTAGCACTGAGGAAAGCAACTGTCATTTTGTATTATAAATATGTCTTGGAGCATCACATACTCTGGCTTCACTGAGTGTGTTGGGTAAATACTGGAGTATTTGTTTGAAGATACTCCTCCCTCAAGCTTCCCCTCCCAGCCTTGTGTGCCAAACCCCTATAAAACTCTAGCAATGACACCTTCTCCCTCTTTGCATGATCATGGCAGTGCTGGAGAGGTTTGCAGAAAGTTTATTCACAATATGTCTGTGAGGAGAGAGGACATTGTTATGTTCAGCGCATCCATCTCAGAACTAGGGAAAAGAAGCANAAAGCAAGACCAAAAATCTCTCTGAGTGAAGCACAACCATAAGTTTGGGCATTGCACTACATGATGGTGTTTTGCCTATGCTTGACCACCATCCAAAGAGGCTGGCCATCCCTGGATAGTTACCTCATTCAGCAGACAAAGCAAACATAAAAATGGACACAAAAGGCATGTGCATATTGCTCTGGTTCTTGGGCTCCGGGTAAGCAGCTTCTGTGGCATTTTGGTGTGCAGACAATGTCAAAGAGGATAACTAGTATCAGCCACCATTAGGCATTCAGGGACCTACAATAAGACCTGAATTTGCTATTAACCTGTCCTCAATCTCCTTTTTGAGCCTCTTAAATCTCTTTATTGAGTGTATATATAGCCAAAAACAGGTACTTTAAATTAGACGCTGAGTACTTGTAAAGTAGCTTTCTGCATCTAAATGACTATGGGATCTTCTATACAGCATGGGCACAGGTGAGATATTTGTATTGCAGCCAGGGAAGAGGAACAGCCATGAGGCTTAAGATAGATTCTCTTTTGGGTCATCTAATCATGGTAATCTGAAGATTTCTTTTGCCAAGCAGGCATTTCTCCCTGTTCTACTTGGGCAGAAAAGAGTCAAGCGTTTACTGCTTAAGCAAAAACAAACCTGAGAGATTTCAAGAAGATCCTAACCAGAGTCACCTTGCAATGAGTGTGAGCTATTTGCTAAACATACCAGTGCTGTGGAAAAATGACATTTTTGATATCTGTGCTGCATATGTTGCTATCCCTATGGGAAAAAGAGAAGCACAGGTACACTCTTGTGTAAAATAAAGCTACTTCAGGCAAAAACAGTTTAAAATGATCATAGAACTTCCATTTGTATGTACAAAATATTGATGAATTCAAGGTGTGGAGGAGATGCTTGCATTGCTTAGCTCAATGCAAGGCACTAAATATTGCTTCAGAGTAATTTTTCTCAAAAACTACCTAGGTCTTCTGAGAGAGAAGCCTTTGCAATGTGATTTATAATTACAAACCTTTGAAGGCAAGACTGCCTTGGTTGTGAATTTTTTCATCCTTCAGCCTCAATTCCATATGCCATGCGGTTTCAACATTATATTTTATCTTTGGATTTATTCATAGCATGGCCGCAGCAATAAAAATAATTTCCCTGCTGACCTTCTCTTGGCATGTTCATTCTCTTTCAAAGGGCACATTGTCCTTCACTGTCTCATGACTGCAGAGGCAAAACGACTTAATGGCTGTATGTGTTTTGAGCAATCACTGGGGACTGTGACAAAAATTTCATGAGATGCTTTATATTTTTTATAAAAATGACAAAATGCACAATGTGGCTAAAGATTGTGCCTCAAAAGTAATGAGCATACGTGATTTTGTGGCCTGTCTTCTGACTCCTGTTGGAAAGACCTCCCTGAAAATTAGGAAGGTTAATGGTGCCTTTCATCTCCTGAGTTCTCACACTGATTTATCAGTCAGACCCATATAGAAGTTACTATAATGACTATAAGTTTGGATTCAGTCATTCTATCTGTTGCTGACTTCTGCTGTCATCTGAAATTTCAGAGGACAAAATTCACACAGTGTCCTGAGGCATCAAGTTTCTAACACAGCCATTCCCCACTGTCACCTCTTTTTGCCTGTGAATCTCCCTAGCACTGAAGAACATCCCAAACACAACCCAGTCTCTGCTCTTGTCCTTAGCCTAGCGTTTGCTCTTCCTCTTTTTTTGGGTGATTTATTTGTATTAAAACTGTACGTTTATGAAGTGCACAACCCAGCTCTCACAATTCTTCTTTGACTCTTTCACTCACAGGACTAAAAGAAATGTGTTCAAAATCACCCTTGGTTTCTGGGTCAAAGAGTGCTTTATTATCCCAAGCAGACATGAATATCAGCTGGGGAACTGGGAGCACATGAAGGCATATTTACACACATGCACACACATGTGCACTCCTCCCTTCCTATGTCTTTAGGCACTGCTTTGGAAAATGGACATTATACATTCAACAGCAATAATATCTTAATTTTCCTTCATAGGATTCCACCTCAAAGAATTTGTAAGCTTTTTTATATTACTATACAATCTGTATTTAAGGACTGATTCTTCATTCACCTAAGGCAGTGTACGTGTATGCAGTAGATCTTCCTTTTCTAAAAAGAGTAACTAGGAGAACAGACAGCAAAGACTCTGATCCTGAATCCCTCCCTACAGAGAGGGATTTTGGAGTCCTGGTTGACAACAAGTTACCCATAAGGCAGCAAGGTGCCCTCGTGGCCAAGAAGGCCAATGGGATCCTGGGTGCATCAGGAGGAGTGTGGCCAGCAGGGCGAGGGAGGGGATCCTGCCCCTCTACTCAGCTCTGGTGAGGCCGCACCTGGAGTATTGGGGGCAGTTCTGGGCTCCCCAGCACAAGAGGGACGTGGAGCTGCTAGAGAGGGTCCAGCATAGAGCAACAAAGATGGTTAGAGGACTGCAGCATCTATCATATGAGGAAAGACTAGGCAAGCTGGGCCTGGTTAGCCTGGAGAAGATTGAGAGGAGATCTGATCAACATGTACAAGTACCTGAGGGGAGAATGTAGGGAAGATGGGGCCAGGCTCTTCTCCGTGGTGGCCAGTGACAAGACAAGGGGTAATGGGTGCAAGTTGAAACACAGGAAGTTCCATCTGCATGTGAGGAAGAACTTCTTTGCTGTGAGGGTGACAGAGCCCTGGAAGAGGCTGCCCAGAGAGGCTGTGGAGGCTCCTTCTCTGGAGACCTTCCAAACCCGCCTGGCTGCCGCCCTGTGCCCCGTGCTCTGGGTGTCCCTGCTGGAGCAGGGGGGTTGGACCAGATGATCTCTAGAGGTCCCTTCCAACCTTAACCATTCAGTGATTCTGTGATTTTCACTTCATGGTTCTTTTTTTACATAATATTAATCTTCAGTGATGCATGGTTCGTCTGTTTTATGAATGCATGCATAAAAGATAATAAAAAGCCCTGGCAATTGATTCGTTAGTTAGAAATAAATGAACTACAGAAAAACTTCTACATTGGTATATTGTAAGATGCAATACCCGGACTCCAGTAAAATCATATTGATTTATATTGCAAGAGAATAGGCATCTAGCCCCAAAATGCATCAATGAAATTAGCTGAAACTCCCTTGCACGCAAGGCATCTGCAGGAGTGGAAAGTATTGTGTTTTGGTATCACTAAATAGGTATCTACCTCTGTGTTGGAGGCAGACCTCAGATTTTCTGAGGTTTTCTCACAGATATGTCACATGAAGAATAACATAATATGGGTCTCTCTAAGTCACTTGCAGCTTTGTAAACAGGAGTTGGAGCAGGGCTATGATTAGCTCCTCTAACAGTGTGCAGAAATAGGAGAAAGGCTGTTTCTGACTGTAGCTTAGGCTGACTGCAGGTGTGTTTGCAGGGTGCTTGGCACACAGACACATGCTCCCTATATCTTTTCCAGGATGGTTAATGGAACAACAGTTCTAAACCAGAGCTAAGTAGATGTGGTTTGTTCAGTGTTATCCTTGAGTTATGGTGTCCTGCAGAAAGAAGGCAACCAGGTGCTGTCAGTTCTGCATACAGGGGTAGAGCTTGTGGAGCTGACTAGCTTAGAATAGGGGCAAGGAGAGCGTATGTCTGCCTGCAAAAAGTCTCAGAGATGCCCATTTATTTTGATACCCTTGTCCTTGACTATTTTGATGATGGGGATTCACAAGCTCCTCCTTGGTCACCCATAGTTTTTGGGATTTCCCTTCTTATTGGAGGGAAATGAGAGAATCAGAGCTAAACAGAGGAGTCATAGAAGATTCAGGGTAGGTAACCAGTACTTGAAATAGCAGTTATCCTGTATCATTCTGTGTGTCCCATCACAGGGAGAAGGTGAGGACAGATATTATCTAAAACTCAGCTGTTGTGAGTCTGAGACCAATTAATTCAAAAACTGATTGCTTTTGTTGTGGAAGTAGATAGGCTTCTGCTGAAATATGTCCAACACGTCTTACTCTTGAGCAGCAAGCTTATCTCCAGATGTCAACGCTAGGTTCCTTCATCTCTTTACCACATCTGGGTTCTGTCTGCCCATGATTGCTGTCAGCTCAGTATCGCTGGCTTCTCGCAATGAAGCTTGAAGCTGGGCAGGCTGCGTTCCAGGAGTGGGCTGCTGAAAAATTAATCCATTCTGACAAATTAACAAGAGGAACCTTTGGATCCTTCCCAGATCTGCACAGAAAACATCACTTGAGCTAAGCAATATCAGCTCTCTGGTATTAATCATAACCAGAAAAACATGGCATGGCCATCATTAAGTAAGCTGGCTTCCTGAGAGGTTTCTCATAAACTCTATTCCAGTTCTTCCAAAGACAAAATCATATATACCACTTAATGCTTAATGCTCATTTCCTTGTGTGCAGCAAGCAATTTGTAATCCTCTTTAAGTTTTTTTAAAAGAAAAGGTGTAAAAAAGAGAAAGAAGGAAAGAAGGAAAGAAGGAAAGAAAGAAGGAAAGAAAGAAGGAAAGAAGGAAAGAGAGAAAGAAAGAAAGAGAAAGAGAGAGAGAGAGAGAGAGAAAGAAAGAGAGAAAGAGAGAGAGAAAGAAAGAGAGAGAGAAAGAGAGACAGAAAAAGAGAGAAAGAGAGAAAGAGAGAAAGAGAGAAAGAGAGAGAGAAAGAGAGAGAGAAAGAAAGAGAGAGAAAGAAAGAGAGAGAAAGAGAGAAAGAGAAAGAGAGAAAGAGAGAAAGAAAGAGCTGGTGCAGGAGGAAAAAACTCACCATGGTGTAACTCATTTAATATCTAGCCAGTCACCATATGCCAGGATTAAGATCTTCCTGATACAAGTATCTAAGACAGAACATGTAAATTGTTCTTCAGGCACTTGTCTTTTTCTGCATAACTTTTGAGAGGTGATGAGAAAGTGCCCCTTAAATGCTTCTGAAGTTAGGTGAGACAAAAGAGTGTGGAATCAGCAGACTGCAGCCCAGGTTCATAGGTGTGTAGTTCAAGTCACTCAGAAATCAGAAGAGCTTAGGGGTCCTGTGAAACTGGGTCATGGCCGAATTGGGTCCTGGTTTGGCCTCATATCTGTGGAGGCCAGACAAGAGCCCTAAAGGATGTTTGGCACCATCAAGATCCTCTGCTCAGCTGCCACACAGTGTCATAAATGGCATGTAGGAGGCAAGTTACCTAAACCCCGATGTTGCCCACAACTATGTCCTGAGCCAGAAGCAAAAGGCTTATTGGTCATCAAGGCTAATCATATAGTCAGGTTCTCTAAGGGGATATGTGAAGCAAGTGCTACATTTACATGAATATTTTAGCTAACAAAAGGGAGAAAAATCTTCATAGCTGTTGCTTTGAACCATCTGTCTGATACAGGAATGCAGACGTATGATTCCTTTTGAATGAGTGACACTACATTTCTGATTAGATTAGGTTTTCTCTGCAGCTCATCTTGTGAGGCTTTCAGAGCAAGACATTGCCATATGCAAGAGCTTCCTGATTTTGCAGGAGAGGCTCAGACTGCACTCACTTAACAAGACTTTGTTTTCTTTCTTCCTTTATGCTTTGGGTTTTAAAACATGCGTTTTATTAAAAAAAAAAAAAAAAAAAAAAAAAAAAAAAAAAAAAATGCTGCTAAGCATTCTCTGATGAACAGTATTT
>VZSV01000056.1:1730250-1825984 GCA_013398735.1 Nothocercus julius | reverse complement strand
TTTTTTTTTTTTTTTTTTTTTTTTGAGCTCCAGTATAAATCATGCATTATATTTCCAGATGCTTTTAGTCCTAAAAGCCAAATTTTTCCACCCCTTTGGGAAAAGAGCAGGGAGAGAAACCCAAAACAAAACAAAATGCTAGAACATTTTTATAGAGATTACAAAATTTTAGTCTTTTTCTGAAAGAAAAAAAAATGTAGTGGGAAAAGTAACTATTTCTGATGCCCTCTGGCACGTTTTATCTAAAAGATAAAAAACATTTCAGCTTTGGGCAAGAGCTCCTTCAGTCTCAGTGTTAGTTTTGTTTGATTTAGATGTGAGGAAATGGTCTTTTTTCCTATCCCTACACAAGTTTCATGCAGTACAATCTCTTGTCTAGCAACAGCTTTTTTGGGGGAAGATTCTTCTATCTGTGACAAGCAAAACTGTGGCTTTCAGGTGAACTCTTGCATTTGTATTCTCAGTTGCCTAATAACAGCTCCATTCATACTAGCAAGCAAAGTGCATGGAGGATCTTAGAGGGATTCTGAGGCCAACTTACACTACTTATTTGTGTATTAACCCTTCTTATCCACTAAACCAGGAGAGCTAAATCAAAATTGCTTACTGGACCTTTTGCTGATCCGTGAATCCTGTCTGTGCACTGTAAGTTGGCCCAAGTCATAGCAGTGCCCAAGGTGATGCAAATAATTTAACGGTGTGGACGGCCACATGATGCTGAGCCTGTGTCCTGGTCTCATTTTGGTTACTAGCATAGGCATAGGCTGACAGGTGTAGACTCAAGGACAAGTCAGCAAAACCACTCTTGGTGTTCATATATAATGCAAAGATTAATTCTTTGATTAATTCTTTAATACAGTACTGTTTTGAAGTAGAAAGCTGGGCCCAAAGCCCCCTTCCCCTAGAAGGACTAGGGAATATCAGTCTAGGGAAAAAACTGCATCGCTTTGTAGGGCTTCTTCAGTGACCTGGCAAATCATGTGTGGCTCAGATCTTTTTTCTACCAGACAACAGGAGGAGGAAATCGCAACCAGATAGGAATGAATGGGGACAAACTTTCACATCTTGATTTTGCCAGCCTTTTATACTGAAAATAACAGAAAGGAGGGGAACTGGTGATCCAATGAGCAGACTTCTGCAGAAGAAGCGAATATGGAGGAGAAGGACAGGAGAAGCTCCAGATGAGGAGGTTATCCACAAAAGATAAAATTCCTAGAGCTCAGGGCATTGGGAATATATTTAGCTGTGAAAGTGTTCAAATGAGTTAATCGTGGCTAAGCTCCTTGTTTTGGATTCCAAATCTTTCAGCTAAAAAGCAGATCATGTTAATCCAAATTAATTTCTCAAATCCATTTTTTATTCAGATTATCAAACTTTAGGGCACATTAACCATTCTGTAGTACATATGTTCAGGCTACATGACAGCTCTTCCCTTGTTAAATCTTTTAAGCATCAAGATCAAGGGATAAAACATGTTTTGGATTAACCTGACATTTCTCTCTCTTTCCTCTTCTGCTTCCATGTATCTCATTTTTTTTTGGGTTGCATCTGTGTCCAGTTCTGAGGAAGGCTTGGGAACTGGACCTTCTGGAGAAGTTTTGACAGAGAAGAGGCAAATCTCCTCCACTTATCTATGCTGTGAGTCACCTTAGATCACAATCTAATCAAGCTTCATTTTTGTGATCAGAGCAAATCCTATAGAGTACGTAATCCTGTTGAGCTGAGAGCAGGAACCCCAAACCAGATTTTTTAGATAGATTTGATTCCAGATGACAAGCTTCTGGAGCATTAAAACTGCAGGAGCTTCAAAAGTGTTGTGAGATATCTTCCGTAGTTAGAAGAATTATCTAATTTATACTTTTTTTAGGTAAATTTTGTTTTAGCTAAAGGCACTGGTTTGGCTTCTCTTGACTCCAAAGTCCTGTAGACTAGGGCAAAAGTCCTAAAATTTTCCTTACTAGCTAAGAAGCTTTATCCAACTGATTTAAAAGCTAGCATTTATACAGCGCAAAAAGTGACGTGCTTGTTCAAAGCTCAAACAAGAACAGTAAATCTGAATTGTCTCTGGGGTCAATTGACAGTGACATGCTGGGAGAGGGGAAACCTCTTCACTTCCCTTTCCCTGAGTTTGTGCAGTCCAGATGACTAGAGGTTAAAATTAGGAGTAGGACCATGCCAGAATATTCAGAGTTGGATCTGACTCTCTCCCAAGGAAAGGAGGGTTTGGAAGCAGCCTAAACCAGAAAGATAAGCTGTGAACATATGAGAAAGAATTTTCTGTATGCCTGTTTTGGAAAAATCACCAGGCACCAGACTGGATAATGCTCTCAGGATGTCCTTGCAAACGTATCACAGGATTGCCCTGTCGGCTTTCATTTTTCTTGGGTGTTCTTTCCTGTTCTGTTGCTCCCCTTTGAGATTTCCACAAACAGCTGACAATGGTAGAGATTTTTTTCATGATACAGATACCAGTTTGGAACTCCAAGGTCAAATCAATCAATTAAATCATCAAGCACAAGGCCTCTCATCTTCATCACTGATCATACTTGATTACACTGGTATTCAGTTGAAAACCATAAATGGAAAAGAGGTCTAAAAAACAAAACAGAGGCAGAAAGCTGACATCTTGGCAGAGAAAGAAAAACGGAAGATCTCTTTATTGGTTTCTTCTGTCAATTTTTCCCCCTTGGAATTCATGAAAATTAGGTGCCTATGTGCTATGGAAAAGCCAGCGTGCCTCAGCACACCCTAAAGCCAGCCAGCCTGCATAGTCCCAGTACATCTCCTTAATCCCAGTCACTGCCTGCCTTGAGTAAAGACTTGTTCCTCTGTGTGCATAAGGCATATGCAAGGTGTTGTACAAAACATTTCTCAAGTTAAACCTTTTGACCGTAGCCACTTATAATAATCAGACCTCCTCAAGGTCCTTGCTTGCAGTCAAGGCCTTCCTGGTGTGAGAAACTTCTGAGCAGTGTCCTCTGGAAGAGCCTTCCTGTGGCACTGATTCTGTTTCATTTCAAAAGTCAGCAAAGAAATATCTCCCTGATCCCCTATTTATGCCTATGACAATTTATTAAGTTATTCTGCAAATCATTTCAGGCATTACACAAGATAGGAGATTTTTTGCTCCCTGAGTCTGCAAGATGTTTCATTATCTTCAAGATTTCATGTGATATTTGGTGTGTCTCTTACTTGATTTACACTGATGGCAAATACTCTGGTTCTTTTATTTTGATGTATATGGTTTCCTGGACCTGCCCTTGTATTTAAACTCCATAATGGGGCAGAGTGGGTGGAAAGAGAGAAATTGATAAAATCTCTCTTGGCAGCTGCTGCCTTTGTAAGATGTTTTCTTAATTTTTCTTAATTTTAGGGTTTCTTTCTTTTTTTTTTTTTTTTGCTTTTTTAAAAAAATTGGTTATAAGTATCATGGTAGTGTTTAAGAATATAGGTTTAGACTTGAGGAGAAGCCTCCCCACCATTTGATACTGAAGAAAACCTATCTGGGGGCTGTTTTGCTTGCAGACTAGAGGATGCCTTAGCGACGTAAGGAAGTTCATGGGTACACCTGGTTTGCTAGGACCATATGTTGATAAGACTGCTGAGGATGCATCCCTCCTCTCCCTGTGCTGAACCTCCTATGCCTTATCCATCAGAGCATGAGCCTCTGCCCATGTCACCAAAGCTGGGGGTCAACCAGCACCAATCTCAGCTTGCTCTAAGCGTGAGGCTGTGGTGGTGCAGAGGCTGCTTTACCAGTTGTGCAGAACCGGGCAGTGTCAGCTGGCCTTGGTCATTCTCCTGTGAAATGGGTTATTCTTGCCTTGCACACGTGAGCTCAGAGGGTCACGTCCAGCTGCTCTTGCTGTGATGTGGAGGGAGGAAGCGGAATGCCGGCCAGCTGCGGTGCCCATGGCCTCTCCACAGGCTGCTCTTCCAGAGCTAGTGAGGTCCACAGAGCTCTTCAGAGGGGATGCAAAAGGGAGGGAGGAAGGGGAGGTGAGCGGGGCCGCCATCTGGGATGTGTAATCCTAAACATGTGTTGCTTCTTCAAGTTATTCACTGGAGAACAGAAATGTCGTGCTCCTTGCACGTCGGGGCAGGAGGGGCCCCACGGCTGAGCTGGAAGTGGAGCCAGGGCCCGTAATGGAGTCCAGAAGACGAACTTCCGCAAATCAAAGGCACGCATGTTTATTTACAGTACAGTGAGCTGTGGGGAAGCCGCCCCAACAAGCCCATAAACATATTTACAGGGATTTCGCAGAAAGGTTTGCAAGAAACAATAAAGCGATCACTCAGCACCTCCACTTAGGAGCCCTTTATAGCTGGGAGCTGTACCCAGAATTGCTCGATGCTGCCTGAGTCACTCTTTAAAGGGCCTCGGATGCAGCCTGCTTCATTGAGGTTTATTGTTTTTCTCTCCCAGAAGTTTCCCTAATCCCCTCTGCTCCTATAAGGAGCTGAACTAGTCTTTAATCCGCCTGGGGCTGGTCCAGCCCAACTGCACTTCCTTTTCCGAGGGGCATGCAAGTGGCTACCCACTCTGTGCATGGACTTTGACATCCCATCTTTGAGCAGATGTTTGGGACCGTGTCCAGTCTGGGTGCCAGCGGTCCTGCAATCAACTGCTTTCCAAGCACCGGCACCCACAGAGGAAGCCTGAGAAAGCCCAAAGCCCATAAGCAGCACCGGCACTTCAAGGCACTCTGTGTTTGCTTTGGTGCTTTACCAAACGCGTTATGCTCACAACACTAATATAACCCCTGCTCCAGATCCAACAAAGGAGTCAGCTTTGGCTGTTCGCCTCAGGTTTTCCAGTTCAGGGGATGCCTTCTCTCTTCATTAATTATTTTCTGCCTCTGGGAACAGCTCTCGAGGGGGAGAGCGTGCCACATGGATCTGCAGGGAAGAAGGCCGGCAGTAGTTCTGTGTCTGCGGTTGGAAGAGGGTTGAGAGGTCAGGAGAGGAGATGCTCGTGGCCTCCCAGCGTGATACTGAACCTGTGCCAGGGAGATGATGGTTTTCTTCCCATTAGCACTGACTGGTGGTGAAGCACCCTGCATAGAGGCTCAGCATGTCGTATAACTAACTTTTCTAGCTCCACATTTAACTTGTAGACTCTTCGGAGCATCTTCTGAAGCTCGCACTTTTCTTGCTCCCTGGGTCCTAAAGGGCCTGAGGAGTGCAAGAGAGAGGAGATATGGCAGCCTAGATCTTTTGCAATAATAGGCCCATTTGAAAGTGCTCAAGGAATCACAAATTTGTTGGTCTGCACGGAAACAGCAGAGCTGCCCCCAGCCCTGGGAGCTGGGGTTGTTGCTCTGTGTTCTGATGGTGCTCTTCAGTGACGGGAACAGGTGATGCCTCCTGAAGTACTGAAAAAAACCACATAACTTATACTGCAACCTGGTATCATGGATACATATGGGTCCTGGAAGAGTAGGATAAAGCAAGACGTTAGTGTGAAGGAAGGGAAGAGGAGGAGAGAACCTTATCCCACCCGGTGCTGTCTGACAGCCATTGATGCGTGTGCAGCACTGTCCTCCTGTACATGAATCTGCACCCTTGCCAGACTGATGCATGGTGCTTTTCCCTCCAGGAGGGCTTGAGAGCTGAAAGGGTCCATGGTATTTTTAGCAAAGAGCACAAATGTATATGGGAAGGGTCATGACATGACTTGGCCTGTGAAAGAGCAGCCGTTTCTCAAGATGAACATCATGTAGGAGGACTGCCAGGCAGGAGGAGGCTTCCTGCCAGCATCTGGTGTGCTGAGCAAGTCAGGGAGGATGAAACCCCTGGGGGAATGGCTGGTTTGTCTGGCGTCAGTGAGGACTAGTGTTTAGGAAAGCAGAAAACTAAAGGATTGAACTGGTCCCTGGCAAAGGGCAAACTGAGCCGATTACATCAGGAATCTCCTCCTTTAATGAAATAATTCACTATCCCGTTTTGTCTCATTTGCTTTCTAAAGCCTCCAGCTAGCAGCTTTAGTTTCCCAGACTTTAAAAATAACTGTTCAAGTGCGAATGGGAAGAAAGCATTTTGGCCAAACTTGTTATTCTGCTTGGAAGTTCAGGTAGACGTTGGGGACTCTTAAAATATTATTTGGTGAGTGCCTGGTTTCTCATGCTGGATGTTGCTGCTCTTTCCTTTTCAGTGAAGGATGTGGGGGTGACAATCCTTGCTCATAAGGTTGGGGAAAGAGCAGTGAAGTACAGCAAGGAGGCCTTAGCTGCGCTCCTAAACAATGTCTACCCTGGCTTTGTCAGCCAGCATGCAGGCAACAAGGCAAGCAGTTGAGGTCAGGTTTGACCTTTGCTTCATATAGAGGTAGCTCAATATATCAGAGGTCAATAATAATGTATGTTCTCTCACAGTGTGTGTGGTCAACCTTGCTCACATGTTTCTTCTAGTCACCTTAAGGTCTCTTAAAACTCCCAAAGGTCTGCTCTTCAGTCTTTAAGTAATCTGGTAGCAGATTGCGGGTGGACAGGGTCTCAAGTGCTCATCCAGATAGGCAACTGAAGCTCCAAAGGGTTCTCAAGTCTTGACACGATCATGCAACGTTACAAGTCATCACCCGAGCTGAACTGGAACACTCGGGGGCGTTTAAGACGCAACATATTCCAGGCCCACTGAAAAACCTGCCTGGGAGCAAGCTTTGATTTCCAAATCACTCTTGCACATCATGTGTTTTGGTGACATGCAAAAACTTTGAGGGCATTTTGATTTTTTTTCTGCTTTGTTTTGTAGCTGTTACGCCAGTTCCTTGTTAGCTGACAACTTGCATGCATGAGGTCATGTGTGGAAAAGTTTGGGGAATGCAAAAGAAATGGAAAAGCATGGGGAATGCCAAAGAAAGCTCTACAAAAAGCTCTCTTGTTTTGTCCTCAGAGTCTGAGGGTATCTCTGCATGTGAGTGTCTGTGTGTGTGTCTGTGGATACCAGTTCCTAAGTAGCTAAGCAATCTGAAAAAAACATAGTAAGTCATTACTAAAACTTTTCTGGAGACCCATCCCCTTCCCATGGCTGAATTCAGATGTCCTTACACAAGATAAATCTGCCAGGAGTCCTCAAAGGGGTATTTATTACCAGAAACTCTCTTAAATGTCATATGAGTGGGTGCTCTTCAGAAAGGTAATTTCCTATTAAATCCTCCTGAAGTTGTCTGAAGGATTACCAGCATTAAAAAGTGGTACAATCATGCTTGGGAGAGTGTTCTGAAATCCAGTTAGTTTCAAAGTATTATCTTTATTTTGAATTATTACTGATATATTTGATTTTAAAGCTTTTCTTCCAGCTTCTTGCTAGTGTTTCCCATGTATTCCTGCACGATATTTGATTGGTTGGGTGTCAGCAAAGTGAGGAACAAAGAAAACAACCCCCCAGATGAAATGCTTCTGCATTGCTGATGTGAAGTGTATCAGAGAGTATTAGCTTCAAGGCTGTTCAAAGGGACAGTTTGGAGAATTTCTATTCTGTTACGAAATTTAAAACATTGCATTCTCAGCCTGATAAGGCATGGAAAACAAAAAGTAAAAAGAAAATGTGAGAATTTTCCTAAATAAAAATATCTTTTCAACTGCTTCACCTTCTCTTGAGAGAAGTTCTGAATGAGGAAACCTCCTCTATTAAATGCCTCCAGATTTCCTTGGAAGTTGCCCATGTCTCCAGCTCTGCTAGCTTTTGAGAGCTGCTAAAAAGACAGGGGGACACAACGAACTGGAAGTTCACATCTTGTGCTTTTTCTTTTTTTTTCTTTTTTTCTTTCTTTTTTTTTTTTTTTTAACAATCCGTTTTCTCACTCTGAGAACACATGAAGACATTTTAAGAGCAAGAAGGCATTTGGCTGTGCAGCCAGAAACACATGGCTGCACAGAGGCTGTGAGCCCTCAGGTAGCAGCTCATTCACTGCAGGGTTGTATGAACTGTGATTTAAATGAAAAAACAACAACCTGCTTTCCAGGCACTGCTGAGGCACAGATACACCCTCCCTCCCCCTTGGAATTCAAACATGGGCCAAGCAAAGGTGACAAAATATGGTCCCTCTCTGTGTGGCTCTTCTGTAGAGGAAAAGAGTAATTGTTGCCTAAATTCAGTTTTATCTGCGCTCCATCCCTAGGTCCCAGACTTTGCTATGCATCAGCCAACCATAAAACCCCAAAGAAAAGCACACAGGGAAAGAAATTATTTTTGGCTTTTCAACTGCATAATCTTTTAGGTAAGGCATTTAGCAGATGATGGAGTAACCAGGGAAAGCAATGAAATCCACCAGGCAGCTCATTGCTGGTACCAAGCTCAGCGTGCAAAGAACCAGAGAGGAGTGGTGTTAATGGACTGTAGCGCATAGGAAGTGAGCAGCATGAGTGATAAAGTCTGGATGTGGAGTTTGGCAATTCCCACAGGTTGCCTGAAAGATTTAGGACCCAGCATTTCTATGTGATCTTTTAAAGGGTTTACAACAGAGGAAAGGCTGCATAGTGAACAAAACCAGCTGTGTCTTTTGCTCTTGCCACAACAAACTCAATATTGAGGAGCCATGGGGGCTGTAGTTGGGTCCAGAACACCATATTTGCTAATGTACATCACATGTAAACCATACCTAACCAGGTACCCTCCTCCCTCACTTTGGGGACATGCCAGACCAGAAGGACTCTAGTATCCTCCTGTAGCAAGCCAAAGGTTGCAAAAGAGGGCCAGCATGCCATACACTTGGAAAGTGTATCCAGGTTTTTCTTCAGATAATACAACTCACTGATGGACCTCTTCCTGCCTATTTCCATCACAAGATGGAGCCCATGATACTTGACTTGCTGATGGCCAAGGAGAAGAGGTGATGCCGGGGAAATCTGTTTCCACCTCCAGCTCTCAGGGCTAGAAAGGTAGATGAGAGCCAGTGCTCTGCCTCCTCCTCTGGCACACTGGGATGGTCACGCGGCGCTGTGTTTTGCTTCCTTCCTTCAAGAAAAAAGGAGGAAGGGAGGAAAAAAAAGAGCAAAATGGCATGAGGTGTCCGACATTACGTATGTTCATCTACTAAGGCAGTTTTGAGCGTGTGCTGCCGTGGTTGCTTCCACTCGCAGCCATGGCCAACCCTGGCATGGCGAGGGTGAATTTTTTCACCACTCCCCATCCATGCACTGAAACCATTGCTGTAGGAAAGCAGCGATGTGTGAGAGCAGAGAGAATCAAAATCCAGAGCTTAACTATGGGCACTGACACCCACATGTGGCATCAGGATGAATGTGGTTGAAACTCAAAGGTATTGAGCATCTTAAGTGGTCATGAAAGATGAGGACATAAAGTGGATGTGAGCATGGAAACAGACCTGTGTCCCTCGTTGATTATGTTCTTATCTGGTAAATCACAGCCTCTATTACAAGAGAATTATTGTCTCTCTACTTAATGCATGTTAATCAACACAGCAAATTACTGTGTTCCCCTAGGTCTTGTTAAGAGCTAACAGCAATTTTCAGCAAGTTACCAGATTGCGAAGGCTGCAACTTTGACAAAATGTGTGGGAAACAATTTCCTGGCTTATAAAGAATGAATTCCACGATTTTAATTGCTAAATTGCGCCCGTTGTTTTAGCTTGTTTATGTCAATACGACAACAAATTCCCTGAAAAGCGGGTAAGATTAAAAGTGTGTGATCTCTAGCTAAGTGTGTCCGAGTTCACCCTGGGCTTCTTAACTACCTTACCAAATTGAGGAAGTCAGTTGTTCACAGTGGGTTTTGGATTCAACAGGAATTACTAATGCCTCTTCTAAAGAAATGCATTAAAACAGATATCTTTAGGGACAGCTAATGGCTTTGTGAGCTCTCATATTCCTGGAAAATAGGCTTTTTGCAGTCCACCTTTTTCTCTGCCCAGCTGTTTTGAATTAAAGCCAAACCTTCAAGGGCCTATTTTTCTCTCACTTGTACCAATGCGAATTGAAAGTTAACTGTGTTAATGTCAGTGGTGCAAAATAGGAGGAAATGAGAGAAGAATTAACTCGGGTGAAATCTAATTTGCTTTTCTGCTTTGTATTTGCCCAGGTTGCAACTAAGATTAAAATACTCACTGACATATACAAATAGGGAATTGAGACAGCTCACCATCTGCGGAAGAGGAAAATTAAGTGCTTTTTCCTGAACTCCCAGACTTGGCATAGAGCAAACAAAAAAGAGTAAAGCATGTCACCAGTTTTGTGCTAATGAAACAGAGCAGGAAAGCCAGGCAAAACCTCCCGGCTGCAATTCAAGGTGTCTGGCATAAAACAGTTGGAGCAAAACCCTGTACATCAAGGGTTAACGCCTGTTTACACAGGCACACAAGCTGTCCTGGCAGTCCTATTCCATCCTTATTTGCAATGGCCCACACATACAATAGAGCTCTTTTCAGGGATGACATAATGTAGTGTTTTGAGAAAAAAATGGGGTGAAAGTTTTCTTTTCATCCTGCCAATGGGAAATGTGTCTTATGTGCTTCAGCAAATTACTGCCTTCAGGCAGAAAAAGCTCTTTGTAATACTTTGCTTCTAAAACAGGTACCTAGTCATCTATCCTGGAGGGCCTGACATAGCTCTATCCTCCAGAGAGAGCTGGATACCTTTGAACTTGCTTTCTCGGCAGTGTTGCTGCAAGGAGGTATGTTCTCAGATGCCATTTGTCTCTGCGGAGGTCTACTACAGCTTCAATACACATTTTATGGGTTCTCCAGGAAGAAATGGACCCTCAGAAAATACAGTAGTCACATTCAGTTGCATATTTTGCTGGTTTGTCTTTCCTTCAGACAGCCACTGACAAATGTGAATGCTCCAGCTATAGCGCATCGTGCTGCATGTGTCGTTGTCCTTACGAAAACATGGGGGAGTCTGGCTATAACAAGTCATAGAATCACAGAATGGTTAAGGTTGGAAGGGACCTCTAGAGATCATCTAGTCCAACCCCCCTGCACACGCAGGGTCACCTACAGCAGGTGGCTCAGGACTGCGTCCAAGCGGGTTTGGAAGATCTCCAGAGAAGGAGACTCCACAACCTCCCTGGGCAGCCTCTTCCAGGGCTCTGTCACCCTCACTGTTAAGAAATTTTTCCTAAGGTTCCTGTGGAACTTTTGGTGTTTCAGTTTGTGGCTGTTTCCTCTAGTTCCATCAGTGGCCACCACTGAAAAGAGGCCGCCCCATCCTTCTCACTGCCTCCCTTGAGGTGCTGATATGCACTGATGAGATCCCCTCTCAGCCTTCTCTTCTCCAGGCTGAACAGGCCCAGCTCTCTCAGCCTTTCCTCATAGGGCAGATGTTCCAGGCCCCTGATCATCCTCATAGCCCTGCGCTGGACTCTCTCCAGTCACAAGGTAACATTTTGGACAAGTTGGAGAAGGACTATAAGCAGAAAGAGTCTAATGTCTTCTATGAGGTTAAGTGAGGTGGATGTTCAAGGTGGGACGTGTACATCTTATGTGTATCCCCTATATACCCCCCCTAGATGTCTGTGGGACAGAGCTGCGCACCTGAGCTAGTGGTTGGAAATGCATAGCGGAAAACAGGTTTGTACCCAGGAATTTCCAGGCCCTGTATCTCCCCAGCTTTTTTTGGATGTGCCTGCTTCAGAAAAGGTGAGTTGTGTGCAAAGCCCTTGCTCAGGTGCCTGCTTTGGGAATAACAGCAGCCCTGATCCCTACCAGCTCCAATACAGCCGCTGGGAGAGGAGCAGTATTTGGAGCAGAGTTAAGCTAAGGAAATATAACGTGGGGTTCAGGTCACATCATTGTTACTGCTGAGGGACTTGTGTAACTAAATGTCAAACCTGGAAAAAAAAAGAAACTGAAGGTTTCTCCAAGGTTAGGGCTGTTTTAGCCATCATGAACTAAGGACACAAATGGGAAAGAGTTTGTGGACAGAGACAATATTTTTCAAATGATCAGGTGTTACAGTGGGTAAAAAAGAGACAAGGTGTGTGTTTAGCCTTGAAGAAGTGTCTGTTTGCCCAAACATCCAGATAATTTTTCCAGCTATGCTAGCTGGTCAAATAACAGATGCTAACTCCCCCCACAAGCCTTGTCTCACTTAAAATCACAGCACTTAACCTTCTCATCAACAAGCCAGTCCTGCTCTCTCATTAGAAGGTCACAGTGTGGGAAGGAAAATCCTTTTATCTCACCATGTCTAAACCTGATTTTCTGATTTTCCAGTGGATGACTGAGGCAACCAATTGTGCTATTAGATTTAATGATTTCCACCAGCCTTTTCTCCACGCAGTGCCAGTTAAATGAGAATTGTCTTTCCACTGAGGGTAGTTACTGGATAACCTGAACTTCCCCTCCAGTGAAAGAGCATTTCCTACAGAAGAACATATTTCATAGTGACGGGGAATTGTGCATCTGTTCACTTCTTTAAATATGCACTCTTTTTGACTTAGTCTAGATCCAGAAATGCAGGATGCTTAAGGCCAGGAAGGGTCTAAGGCCCAGCTAGTCTGAGCTGACTGTGACTTGGGTTTGACTCAGGCATGTGGGCTCTGAGCACTGATTTGAAAATTTGCAAAGCTCACTACTCTTCATGTTCGTGTTGTACCATGGACAGGCATTTTCGCTGTTAGAGGACATGTCCAGCTCCTAATTTGTATTTGTTTAGCTTTAGCTGCAGAAAAGTAGTTCTTACTGCACCCCTCCCAATAGTTCCAAAAACCTGTTAGCGTTCTCTGCTATTCCCTTATAAACGTATTTGTACATTCCAATATTCTCTAACACTTTCCACATGATGAATTCTTCAAGGTTTCCCAATGAAAGGCTTTTTCACCAGCACTTGAACTTACAGCTTTTTTCTGTGCTTATGGATATATATATATATTTATATTTGCAATGTGGTTTTAAAACCAGCCTGTGTCAGGATGCATGCAGCACTCTGCTAGTGCTCTCCCAATGTCCCTATGCAAGCGTTGCCCATCAGATGAACATATCTGCACTGTGCCATGCACCCCGCTCTTGGATTTTGGCAAGGCTATTTAATTAAACGTCACCAGACCACTATGAAATCAATTAGTGCTATGAGTTCTGTTTTCATGTGGGTGAAATAAAACACGGGTGTGTAAATGGCTTGCCCAAGGCAGAGACCAGACCAGCACCTAGAGGATCCCTCCTGCATGAGTGAGAAAACAAAATTGCCCGCATACCCTTTTGCTTTGAACTTCATCTGAGTGACTTTTGTTCCGTTCAGGAGTGATCGATTTTATTGCTTTCCCATGTAAATAAAAGCTAAATATTGCCACTGGGTGACATGCAATTTCCTCCCACTCCCCCATGAGTAAAAGTCGAGAAATGTTGCAAATCACGCTGCCTCAGAATGACAGGTAGGAAACAGCAGTTCATACCTTTTCTGGGAAAACAGCAGTGCCTCCCAGTTAGAGCTGCAGCTGCAGGTCATCAGTGCAGTGCTATGCTTACAAATACATTCTTTTGGGAAAGTGTGTGTGTGCGTACATGTGTATATATATATATGTATATACATTGCCCCGTAATGCCCACAGAAGTAGCAAAGAAGGAAAAAATGTGGTTGCAAAGTGCAATTCCTCAGTGGGAGCTGCTGCGGTCACCAGGCAGGGCCGCATGTACCAGCCCAGGGGCATTCCTCCCGCTGGCTCCCTGAGCTGCACTCGGGTGACAGCCGCTTGCTTTGCGACCCTGACTCAAAACGCTGCCAACCTCAGACCTAATTCTTGTCCGTCTCCTTCTCTGGTGATAACCATGTGTCAAAGAAGAGCATCTTTGGCCAGGAACAAATGTGTGGACCCAAGGATGGGAGCTACTCCAACGGACAAGAAAAAAGAAGGTTTTGGCTAATGACATCTGACCTCGATCCATGCTCCAGTTGTCTCTGGATCAGAATTTGTTCATCTCAAAGCTAATCAGCTTTTCATTGCTAAAAAGAGCCAATAACTCCTGCACACAGGGAATATAATGTCAGTAGCGTTTCCACTCAATCTTTGTGTCCTTCGAGGTCGCAAAGTGCTGCCACTCACTGCTGACTGTATTTGCTTTGAAACCTTTTAAAAATGTGATTCATCTCATCTCACTTTAGATGTTGACTGTGACTCATACCTGAGCTAGGTACCTGTTGTCTGCTGTGAGGAGCCACCTCTATTTCCCTCCTCTGACTATGATAAGTGTTAGATTATCTCAGATGGCAGTATCTGCAGATAAACCTTCCTCCCCGGATCTCAAAGGTCCATTCAATGCTCTCATGTTATTTTTTTTATGTTCCACTGAGAGGGGCCACCATGGGCTATAAAGAAGGGGTGGTGAAAGAGTGAAATCCAATGAAAAAAAGGATGGAAGAGATCAAAGAGATCGAAGATCTAGCAAAGGTGAAGATCTAGCAAAGGTGAAGATCTAGCAAAGGTGAAGATCTAGCAAAGGTGAAAAATATCCAGTTATTCCAGGTTGTTCTCATTACAAAACAAAGAAAGTTATCCTTCTACCATGTTTACTGTATTTCAGTGTGCTTTAAAGAAACTAGCACTGTCCCAGCTGAGCTGTCATTCTCATCTAAAGTTTATTCCCCAGTGTTCTGATTTATATGTTTAAGATATTGTACATTTACACCACTTTCTGCCTTGTAAAAGCTGCAAAGTGCCATAGGAGTCATTTCATGTTATACGGAGGGTGAGAGCTGCGGATGTGCCCACCAGAGCAGTCATTTCAGGTACTCAGAAGGACATACAGCAGGAATGGTCCATTTAGGGCCAAGTACATCTGACCTGGACCTTCACTCTGGAATGGAGGTGCTCCCAAAGTGCCACATGCTCTCCCTGGGTCACAACAGCGGCATCTGCCTACACCAGCCCTGAGGTCTAACGGCACCACAGTATCAATTTCAGGAGGTACTAAATAACCTAGAGAAAAGCCATGGCACCATCTAGAGGGAGGAAGGAAATATGGTTGCTTTTAGGTTATGACATTTCCTCTTGTTCTGTGAGGACTGATTTCAGGTTACGAGATCAAGTGGACAGACGGGAGACAGACTGGAGGCAAATCAGAATGCATTTGGAGAAGGAATTGAGGGAGGGAAAGCTGTGAGGAGAATAAGATAGCTCCAATTACTTTCTCTGTGGCTGTCTGCAATCAATAGCTCAGTGATTCAAGGATTAGATTTAAAACAATCTGTCTGGAGAGGATGGAAATATCTCAGTCAAGAATATATTTATGAAAGACACCGTCTAAACGTGTCAGCTTCTTGCAGTCTGGAAGGTCTCTCTGTTTTTTTCCAACACTTTCACCTCCAAAATCTCTTTCAAGAGATTCTTCCATTTTTTCTAGCAGTTCCTTCTACTTCCCCTTTAGTGATAACCCAGATCCTGCTGCGTCCCTTTCCCTAATAAGCATTCTCTCCAGAGTATCAAATACATTTCCACCTCTCTAAAAGTTCTGCAGAAGTATATTAATTGAATACCGTCAACAACTGAAAAAAAATAGGTCTCAGGAATTCTGTAGTATATAAGCCAGTAACATTATCATCCTCATCTTGTGGTTGTGTCTCGTTTCCAAATGAATAGTAGTTATTTGAACTTGGCTGCTATTAAGAGATTGTTTTGTTTTTAAGCTCAGGATAAAGATTGTTACTGAATTATTTCTCCAATAGAAAGCTGCAGTGTCTGTCATTCTCATAGCCCTGTTTTGCTAGTCTGCTGCACTCAGAGTTGTTGGACTATTGTGCACCTCTATGCTGTTCTCTGCAACTGATCCCCATTTGTAATGCCCCTGATCTGCCTGGCCCTCGAGAAGGGTCCGGCACAGGTTTGAGTCAGCCAGGGGAAGTATGGATCAGGCAAGGTGAAGACCTTCATAAATCAGCTCAGGGCACTCAGGCCACATCCGCAGTCAAAATGAATCTTCATCCTGGTACTTCACAATATTCACTTTGCTAAGAGCTTCTGAGCAGAATGAGAAGGGCATGCCAGGAGGAGGACGCCTTAGAACATCCATTGTGTAGGCGTCTTCCATCTCCTTGACGCCAAGGAGACACCACAATGGGCTGGTGCAGGGAGAAGAGCCTGGCACCCTCGTGGCTAGGCCCATCTCCACGCATCAGTCCAGCCCCTTGCGGATGTGGTGGAGACGAGGCAGGGAATTGGACCTGCCTGGACATAGAGACCTGCTCTCCTCAACGCTGGCCAGACCAGGAAGACGCCAGAAAGCAGCTTTTCATTGCAGGAAGGTGAGAAGCATGTTATGGCCTGGGGAGCACAAGGTGGTGGTGGTGGTGGTGGGGTCTTCTCTGCATCACAGGAGACAGAATAGTGGCCCCATGACAGTGTTCCAGCTTTCATCTTTTGCATGCTCTGGTGATGGACTCTGAAAAATGTGGCCTGGATGGAGCAATATTAGAAACACACAAGAGACATCTTTAAACAGATTAGATGGAAATTGATGGGACCTGGACTCTAGACTCTCCTTCTTGTGCAGTTATATCAGTTACATCTGATACCATGATGGAAAGCTACACAGATGTGTTGTGCTCGTGCTGCCACACGATGGCACGCTCTCTCCTCAGCAGAGGGTGATGACAGTGTGTTGCAGCACGGGTGCTGAACATTTTATTCCCCTGATCCAGCAGCCCAGAGCACTGCCAGCAAGGATGAAATTCAGAAAGATCTAGGGGGCTGCTATTCTGATCAAAAGTGCAACTCCCTTTAAACAGCTCTTCAGAGGGTGACAGAGACTCCAGCTCTGTCTGGAAGAAAATGTGGAAGACCATAAAAACAGTGCGGAGGTGATAGGAAATGTTTTGGTATATGTGAAATCTTTCTAGCACCTGCTAGTGAATGGTAGGTTAAATATTAAAAATATTACAAATACACTCATTCCAGTTCTGCATTCATTTGGTTTAGTTTTATTCTTCTGTAGACCTGCTGACAAGGGCAAAAGAACAACTTTTGCATGTGTATCATATACTACCTTTCACACAGGATCTTTGATTACTTAGAACCACCTCTTTGTTTGTGTCAAATACAAAGAATCAGAAGCAAAAATTGCTAAGGGATGCTGTAAAAATTCCAGGGCTGGAAACAGTGCTGATCCTTGATACCTGGCCACTGGGTGGCAAGGTGATTTTAGAGAGGAGCATATCTGTCACTTTCTTCTACTTGGCTGCAAAATTCTAAGTCTGTGCACTCTGCACTAGGTCTGGTATTCTTATATGAGAAAATGCAGGAACCTGTGGATTTCAACAACTCTGTATTGAGAAAAACAAATCAAAGGCAGTGTTCTTAATTCCAGTGATTACTGACAATTTTCTTTAAATGGAAACCTGTTATTTCTATTCCCAAGCTGCTGGTTTCTAAACACATTACATTTACTAATTAAATTCTAAGATTCAACAACAACCACAACCCCTATTTGTGTTTTAGGGAGGCTGGAATGAAAAGAAGGTGATTTTTAAAGGTCAGATTAGCAAGCAAAATGGGGAAAACATATATATATATTTATATGTGGGGGGGAAAATCTGCAAATCTGAAGGTAGTTTCATTCTGAAGTTGGAACTGTATTGAAAAGTATTTGTTAGAGATCAGATATGTATTACAGGGCCTGAAAAGACCAGTTCTCTCTACTACCCTGCACTCAACAGTATCATGATGAAATTAAACAGGCTTAAAGACGCTGACAATGCAACATCTCTTACTGCAAGCTAAGACAGTCTCAGCAGCTCTTCTAGCTATTTTAAAGAGCTCTACTATTCCAAACATGCAAGCACAGAGGCTGTTTAATTGTAATTGTTCTTAGTGTTAACTAGGAAGTATCTGATTCTTGCCTGCTTTTACTTTGTCCTAGCCATAATCTTGAATTAACATCCAATCAGTCATCACGACCTTCCTTGCACACATTCAAAGCTTCATCTTTTGATAAAAATCTGTGAAAAATATTCATTTGCTGACTCTCCAGAGAAGACGAGTTGGATGAAATTGCTCACAAGTGAGTAGACTGAAAAGAAGTAACTAAAACACCAGTTCATCTCTGCTGCTTAACTACCCAAGCGTCACTCTTCCTTCATGCAAAGCCTATGATGAATGGACTGGGGAAATGTCATCATATTGTACTGCTGTGTAATAACAACAGGGTAGACCGCCATCTGTGGAGTGGCTTTGGTAATGCTGATCTTACCTTGGAACAAGTATAAAGTAACACATAAGAGTCCATTTTGTCACTGTTTGTCATTATTTTATGACCTTGCACAATTTTAAAATGTAAGAATGGCCATTCTGGGGCAAGCCAAAGACCTATCAGCAATAGGCATAATTCATAAATAACCCAGGGACTATTATTTCATATTTATATGTCTAATCTTTCTAACTCTCTGCTTCCCAAAAGTGGCGGCCATGTCTCAATACTACAGTATCAAGAATGCTCCTTGAACTGTGCAGGGATACATGCAGGATGCTGGAGCACAGGGCTAGTTGAGTGGGCCAAACTATGTTTGGGATGATGCATGCATATCAAAAGCACAAATTATTATGGTCCTTTTCCCTAACCAAGCTTAGTTTTTTGTTCTAGAGGCAACAGTGTAGACCCAATGTCTTGTCTCTACGTAGGACAAATAGTAAATACTTAGCAAGAACAAAAAAAAGAGGGAGTATGGAGAATGTTTTCCTGAATAAACTCACCTAGCTCCTGGTAATCTGTGATTCAGGGATTTAGGCAACAAGATGGATGTTGCAGCTGCCTTGTGTTCACTAGTTCTTTGCTGGGCCTGGAGCCATAGAATAAGGTAGAATGGAATTCTGTTTCTTCAGTCACAAACTTTTTGTTATAGCTGAAAGATCATTATTTTCCTACTAGATCTATTGTCTGAATGTCACTTTTGCCACTCTTCTATAACCCTGGCCTCATCTCAGTGTTCAGGTCCAGACGTTTTCCAATGATGATCCAAATGTTTTCCAATGGCAGAACTACAGTTCCAACTGTTATCCTAGTTTGTCTAGATTATTATATTTGTCCAGGAAATCCTAATCCAATTTCGTCATTTAGCTGAATACAATGAGTCCATTCTAACACCTCTTTTTTTCCAGACTTTTTTTTTTGGTTTGTTTACAACCCTTCTTCTCTTTGAATTTCTCTACTAAATTCAAGCCTTCTCTGTTATGTTGTATATGCATGGGACAATTAAGAGAACATAGGAGATTTGTTCCCAACCACCTAAAAGCCAGACAGAATAGGAAATGTCCTCACTGATTCTAGAGGACAACTTTCACTTTATTTGTATACAGTTCCATATACAGTTCATGGCAACTTATAGACACTAAAGACTGGACGCAACAGCCAACATTTTGAAGAGAGAGATATCTAGCAGGAAATGTTGAAGAGAATTCTATTTTGAAAATCTTCCTTCTCTCTTAGATTTAGTAATCTGTACAATAGCTAGATTTAGGTATCTGAACTCTCATTTTGGACACAGACAACTAACTTTTTCCATTTAGATACAGAGGATGCAAAGACAGGAGATAACATTTTATATTAGAAATGTGTTGGTTATAGTGCTCAGCAAGGATGGAGAACCATTGAGCTCCTCTCAGTCTGGAGTTCTTTTAGCTCATCAACTCCTGTTTTCAATAGGAATGCCTTAATCAGCTGGCTATTTACTTAATAAAGATGCAGGAACCCACTGCTTCTTTCCAGTTGACACTGTGAAGATAAGACTCCCAGATTAATGGAGACAGTGGAAGAAGCAAGAGGAAATGTGGTTTTCTAGCCAAGTGATGAGGCATGAATGGGGGAGATTGAGGTTCTGCTCCCTGCTCCGGGGCTGGTATGTTAGAGAGTGTTGAGTAAAACGCATGTATTTATGCTTTGAGAATAGTGGAAATGTAATTAAGTTGCAGATCTATGCCCCTTGATTAGTCTCACTGTGGCATTGTATGGATTAAGTTCTTTGATGTGAAGAAGGATAGAGGGGCAAATGAGTATTTATCACACACTAGCACATATGCATACTCACTACTAAAGATATTACTGTACTTCGTTGATATTGAGATTCATCTTAGGGGCTGAGATAATAGCTGTACCACTGATGCACATTGTACAAGCATGTAATAGTTTACCTGTTAAGTAATCAAAAGAGAGAAAGTGATGGAAGTACTTTTTGTATGCGAATAGAGTAGTGGTTGTGATTTACCCTTTCCAAATACATATAGAGAATACATTTCAAATGGCCTTGGTCCTTACTGATTTTAATTTCTTTCAGTGAGCAAAAAGGACTCAGAGTTCGAATGGACATTTTATCCTCCGTTTGGGCTGAATACCTACCATATTGGGAAGCGATGCTTCTTTGATGGTGTCTTTCTTCGAAACAAAACCTCTACAATGGAAAGAACTCTGGAGACTTGTTTGGGAAGAAAAAGACATGGTGATGTCACTGAAGGATATCATAAAAGATTTTGGGACACACTTGGCATATTGCATTAGATTCAAGATACAGCTGAGGCTGGTGATGCAATTCACTCTGTGAATGCACAGTAAAGGAGAGATGTCTCAATGACAAACGCATATCTACCTACACGTTCCTTGCAACATAAACCAGCCTCACTATGGATCCTAGTATATTGATTGGTGACAAATACTGGCTGAAGATAGAGGCTTTGGAACTTGAGTCAGCACCATTTTATCTAGGATGTCCAGTATTTTGTACATTCAGATCCACATTTTAAAATCTGTTTCCTTGTCCCAGAAAGCACCAGGTTGGAACCGACAAGTCATGGGCAGTGCAAATCCTAGTCATGCTTGAAACCTTGACCATTTTGTCCTTTCTCACAGTCAGCTCCTGACTCTTAAAAATCATGAACACAGACATTTCAATATTTACCTCAATCTGCGCTGCAATTTTTTTGAGCATTAACCTCTTCCTTTTAAAGATATTTATAGGTCTTTGTATAACACATAGGCACTTTTTTCATTTGCCTTGTTTATTTCTAGCTGACCATCAAACAGTCAAGTACGCACTGTTCTTCAGTGAGAAAAAACATTACAAATGTCTACAGAAGAGAGTGTTGACTTTAGCTGATGAGTATAGATTTCTTTTGTTGTGTATAGAGACAGCATCTCTTATATTCAGGAGAATTCAGTTCTTCATACCATGAATTAGTAGTGCTTTGTATTTTACATAATTAAATGTGACGATGCCATTTGATATGGACAATTAAGCCTATATTTGTGAGCAATGGTATAATTAACAGGACAGACACTGTGCCATTTTGGAATCTGCTTTCAGTGAGTCTAATAACATCAGATAGCTAAAATGCAATTGAAAGTTTGTCGTTAGTTTAGTTCTAGCCTTTGCAATTAATCTTTTTAAGACAGTTGGATTAGAAAGAGGATGCTCAGTCATAATAACTTCAACTAGACTGCGTACAGAAGACTGCCTTTTTTTTTAAGGCTAATGCAATAACAGATATTGAAAAAAAAAACTTTGCAGAAAATGCATTATACAAATTTAAAAACATCCATTTTTCTTTGGAAGATTCTTGGGAAACAAATTTTCTGAAATAAATTCTATGCTTCTGGCTTCTCTGTGCAACAAAGCTTCTCTTTCAAATTACTGAAAGATTTGACCATTTGGCAGAAAATGTGTACCAAGGCTTTCCTTCATAACAGCAGGTTAGATGATGGTGACACAGACCCTGGCATGTTTTGCTGCTAGCAAATCAGATTCTCTACAACTGCAATTGTGAAGAATAGTCCACAATAGAAGTAAGACTTCTCTGCTGATACGGTCATTCATCCAGCAACCCCTGGAGTATTTTATGACTATATCTAGACTGTTAAATTAAAAAGTGCTTGAGACTGGGCATTGGAACTTTGATTTTTGTATTGACCAGCTTTATATACTCAAAATCTGTTAATGGGAACCAAGAATATTTTCCCACATGATTCCTTTCTACCTTGAGGAGTTGGCAGATACAACAGACATTTCTTAAGAAGCACTTTGGATGCATTTTTCTGAACCAAAAATATATTTACCCATTTTGGGCTGAACTGTAATTTAAGAGTATGTCTGGGGTCAGACTGAGTCTGCTGAAGAAATTACTTCACTGATAACGATGTCACAGATGTCATCTTGCTCTGACACAGGTGTACTGCATTACGTAGTCAGATGACACTACATATATTTGATAGATTAAAATATAAGATTTTCCCAGGCAATGCAAAGCTATTGAATCAGCTCTGACTACTTTCAGTCTTAATATTTCTAAGATAGGGCATAGCTGGGATCATGCAGTTGGAATTGTGCATCTCTGCCTACAGCTTCAGTGTATGTAGTAGTCATCTAACCAAATCAACAAAGATATCCTTAATATAAATGTCTAATCTGAAATGGTTTTCCAGAGTTCTTGTATAGTCAATGGAGAAAAATAAGTACTTTTAAGGCATGATTCAGCTCCTTCATTCTAACCTAGGTGCCCCAAACAGGCCAGAAGACCAAACAGGTCAGACCGTCATCCGGCAATACTCTAAGCACATATTTCTAAGAAATGAAAAAAAGACAAAAAACAACTGAGATAAAAATAAGATAGATGGATCTGATCTCTGAACTTCATCTAGACCAAAGCAAGATTAACTGCAGTTTGGATGCTAAGGGACTCTCTGTGGACTACTTTTCTTTGGCTTAGAAGGGGAAGGGATTAGCTTGGACAGGTCTGCTTACACTGTGTGCGTACATAGACAGGCAGATGGATCCTCCCCCTGCTATCCTGTTTTTCTGTATGTTTATTGATTGCTTTGATCATAACTTCTTCTGACAACTGAACATCTGGAGTTTCAATATTTAAAGGACATCTGGAGTTTCAACATTTAAAATTAGGAGAAAAGCTATTATGTGTGATGAAGAAAAACTATATTCAGACCAGCAGAAGCAACCACAAAGCTGAACGAACTCCATAATCTTCCAAGTCATATTCAGACCTTTTGCAAATTTTAATTGGTTTGTAAAGTAAAATCTCTTCTGTAGAAGGTTTTACCTTTTTCATTAGAGCTGAGATACAAATACAGTGAGACAGCTCACATCATTGCCTATATGGGTGGTATTCAATTTGAAATGAAATCACCTAAATTTAGCTGCTTACACAGAGGTGCCTGTAGTCTGTCTAGGTACCTTAGCAGTGCTGTAGACAGTGGACAGTCAGCAGTAAAGCCTAGAGAAAGATTTAGTTAACTAGTAGCTAGGGGCACAGTACAAATGTCTAAACACAGATGTCTTGTGCTGTTTAAGATGCCATAAGCTATCCTGCTGTCTGTCCCCATCTGTTGTTCTAAAAGGAGAAGCACTGTAGGGCTTGTCTTGAGTCACACCTGCCAGCCCTGTGTAGGTAAGAGTCTTGCATGCCCTCATAAGGCCTTTGAATTCCATCCAACGTACCTTATCTCAAATAGCATTCCCACCTATCTGCTAGGTTTTCAGGTAGAATTATCCCATCTTTGAAACAATGCTGCTCCTGAATTATCCACAATCCTTCTACACGTTGCAGGGATGTGTATGGAATACAAAAGCTTCTCCTCTGAGATCAACACAGCTATGGCAAGGCTGTCATAATTAACACAGCTAAAGTCCTTAGGGAGCATCCACTATTCCCTAGGAAATTTTAGGAAAAAAAAAAAAAAAAAAGTAAAGACTTAAGGAAGTGCTCTATGGAATGAAATTTAAGAGATCTGAGTTCCATTGTTGACTTTGCCACTGGCCTATTATGTAAAGTGGATCAAGTTGCTTTACTGCTATGTGTCTCAATTTGCCCATAAATTATATGCAGATGATACAGTTCCTAAAGGCTTTGAGATTCTTGAATGGAATAGTGAAGTATAAGAGCTGAGCAAAATTACTAAAAGCTAATAATAATGAATACAAATTCTGATTCAAATTGCTGCTCTTTTAGCCTCTGAGAAAGAAATGCCAAGGAAGTTAAAAAAATAATATGTTACAAAAGTTTTAGGAAAAATCAATTACAAAATCACAAAATAAGTAAAGGAGCAGAGGCAGTTATACTATGCCAAATAAATAATTCATGCAGTTAAGTCAGAGAAATTTAGCTCATGTTGCTTGTCTGATAAAGATATAATGCCCTATTTTATTTATTACAATATTGATAGGAATCGATTGCCGAAATGGTATTCCAAAGGTAACCCCTTCTGACAACAATTATGAAAGTCCGGAGCAGAGTTTGAATTTTCACAAATTTGGATCAACAAGGCCAGTTGTGAATTTTGGCTGGTAAGCTCATATTGTGGAGATCATAGTTCATCTTTTGGTAAATCATTATGAGTCATTTCTGACTTCAGGACTCTCAGATAGGATGGGATAATATTTAATTAAATGTAATTAAGTAATTACCAGAGATTACATATAGTAAAATGAAATGAATAGAGGAGTCAAGATATAACAGCAAGTTATATGTTCCAAGGTTTTTAAGGTTTTTTTTTTTTCTTAATAATTTTAACTCAGTCAGACTCAGATATCTAAAATAACTATATAGTTCTGTAGTTCTGAAATCGTTCTGAAATCTTGATTCTTCTCCATGGAAATCAGGAGCATTTTTAATGATGTTTTAAGGGAGTAAGATGGTAAGATGGCACCCAGTTCTCACCAAGTGAGCCCAGTTCTTTAAGACCCAAATATTTCTTCCCTACTTTATTTATTTACATAATTTAATGTGTCATGGTAGCCATCTTAGATAAAACAATTTACAGATAAGGCGAAACACCAAAAATGAAATGACACTTTTCCATGAATATCAATTGTAGAAAATGATGGATCAGATCTGGTCCTTATAAGGTCTATTTAATGAGTCACCTGTCATTATAGAGGTTTTAAAGAGTCATGGCTTGCCTTTGCAATGGTACTTCAAGAAGATGAATCTTCAGAGAGAAAGATTTTGTCATACTCAAGACTATGGTTGGTGTGATTTTTTAAGGCTACTTTTAAGCTACTCTCTGAATATGAAAGCTCAGATGGACTGGTTCACAATTAAAGAAAATTTGTGTAGGAAAGTCATATGCATATGAAAGCTTGCCTGAACTTCATGGCTTTGCTGCAAATTAAGGCAGCTACAAGCTGGCACAATAGGTAAGTAGTCACAGTTGTGTCAGTCACAAGCAAAAACTGGTGTCCAGGAGCAAGAGACCGAAAAAAAGTATTGCTTACTGACATGAAGACCTTTTATTCATACAAGACTGGAGTCGTATATAAAAAAAGAAGTCCAGCACTAATGGGACACCTCAAAAGGAAAAGGGAAAAAGAATGACTTATTTTAATTCAGATTCCTGGTCTAAATAATACCTGTGCCCCCAAGTAACAATTAGCTATATTGTTCTCTCTCCTTTTAATAGAAAGAGAGAAATTTCTCAGAGTGATTATCCATGTCACTCTTGGGAAGGTCCCACTTCCTTCTGAATTTACTGCTCTTTGCTCGTCTATAGACAAAATGCCTAACTTGAAAGGCTTATGTCTGTAAGACAGATCCTGTACGTGTTTATGTGCTCCTCATAGGTAACTGAGAGAGTTAGGATCTTTGAGGCCTCCAGAGGGAAGTCATTGAGCTTATATGCTTCAGTTAGGTGGAAAGGACCTCCTGTGGAAGGACTTTGAAAGCATCTTTGCGCTTTTGCATTTTGGTATAGTGATACTATATTCAGCTAGACTCATCAAGTTGACTGATAGCCTCATTACTGACTATAACTCCCATCTGGAGACCTCTGCATAGGACTGTGGTCATGCGCTGGCTGCCAAAGCTGGAAAGTTTTTAATGGTAACTGCTTCAGAGAGAAGAGGCCTTTTCCTAACAGAGAAAAATAATAACACCTGGGCTATGAAGGTGCTAGTTGGAATGGTGGTCATGGTGAGAGAGGTGGAATTCAGGAGAGAGGAACAGTGGAGAAAACAGCTTCCTTATGTGTCTCAGGAATAACGGACAACTCTCTAAAGGCTTGTGAGATCAGATAAGGCCAGAAGCAAACCAATAACCAGCTCTCTGGAGAAAGCCTGACTTCAATTTTGTGAAAGGAACAAAGCGAATAGTTTGATGGAAGGAGTCAAATCTCTTCTCCATAGTTCAGGAACAGATGCAAGGGTAGGTGAGTCAGACTGCAGAAGTGAGAGAGCCCCTAGCACGCAGGCTGTCTCAAATGGGATGGTAGCAGGCTTTTATAATGTGACAAAGGACAATGTGGTGAATAGTGTAAATACACTAAACTTGAAGTATGACCTGAGGTAAAACACGGTTTGAAGTAAAATATAGAATTATGGTCCCCAGCCAAAAGACAGTGGTGATGAAGATTTTCTTCTATTTTCAACAAAGCATTTCAACACATGTATAATTTTAAGCATGTGAGGAATCCTACTAAAGTCATTTTATATTCCTCAGTATTTAAAACTATACACATGTTTAAGTGCTTTGAGTAAAAGAGTATTTACAGGTTATGTATAGATAAAGCTGGAAGTAACTTAGGAAGGATGTGGAAAAATACCTAATAGACTTATTGTGGAGTGGAATGTACTGGAATATATGAATAAGAAAGCAAATTACATGACTGACATGCAATTTGAGACTGCCTATAAAATTCTATAGAGTGCATCTGAAATGCAATGATTTTCTTTTTTTAATTGAGTACTAGAAAGGGAGTTTTGCTGAAAGCAAGCCAGATATTGACATACTCTTTCAATGAGCAATGACAGCTTTACAACTTTATTTTCTTTTGCAGCAGAACATATAAAAAGAGAGCAGATACATTCATTCCTCTCCAGTACTTGCCAGAGGCACCAAAGTAAGTATTTATTTTTGAGTAGGGGGTAGAGCTATGGGCATGTGAGACTGGTATGGATCACAACTGACCTTGAAGACTGTATATACAGGAGTTAATTTAATGGCTGAAAGGCACAATCCTGTACACTAGACTGTGATTTTCTGTACTGTTAAATTGTTCAGATGGTTGCAGACACTCTTCTAATCTGGAGCAAACGGTTCTTTCCAAATAACTCCTAGGTATACATTGGGAACTGGCTTGATCTTGATCTCAGTTCAGATAACCATCTTCCTGGAAGTAAGAGAATTTACTAGTGCTATGGTATTTAGTTACATATGATATTTAATACTACTATTTAATATTGCGTGGTGAGAGTATGCCTATTGTCTCTTCAGTGAGAGAAGGGGACAGGCTCTGCTAGTTTTTTTCAGGGCTAATCATGCATAAGAGTCAATATTGAGAAATGTAACTAATATAAAACAAGGTGAACACCTGGCCTTTTTAGTGTGGTTAATCTCATTGAACTCCGGGAAAGGGATCTAACTTACTTAAATTTGACAGATTGAAGGCTATACATATAAAATTACATAGGCAAGTATTAGACATTGTGCCTAGTATTATTTAAGGTGCCCTAGTTTATCCTGCCTGAACTTCACCTGCCAGCCCAGATCTACCATAGATCCTGTGTAGAACCCGTGTGGGCATTTCACCTCTGGAGTCACTCAGAAAGAGGCACCTCCAGAAAGTAGTTCAGCCCACCCTTGGGCACATAGGGCATCTTGTCTTCTGAATGGCCCTAGGCTTTTGGTTGCCGAAAGCTGAATGGATCAATACATACTCAATATCCAGGTGCCTATAGGTGTGCTAGAGACTCTGCTCAGCCATGCACACAGAGGACTTGAGGGTAAGTAGAGATGGACTGGGAGTTCTGCCTGGCTTCCTGCTCCAGACTGACTGAGGTCTCGTTTAGGTCCTTTCTCATATCTGAAAGACTTGTGAGGATGTCTTGGATACCTCTGTATGTCTCAGATGGTGCTAGACAGCCCCATGTAAACAACTGAGCTGAGAATCAAATAGACAGCAAAGGGAATTTAGACACTTCCCACTCCAGGAGACACCTATCCATAGCTATCTACATAGAAGTGTCAGTCTCAAGCTGATTACCATCCTTGCTTCTCTATGCTTTTTCCTTCAAGTTCCCCCAAAAAAGCATCTGTGTTGAACTTTCCATCAAAATTATGTAGCATCTTTAGCAAAAGCAGAGTTCTTGGACTTTGTTGCAGTTTCCACTAATTCACAAAGAGCTCCCCTTCCTTTCTCTTTAAGCTCATATATCCAAAACCTGATATCCTGATAATCTGATATACCTCTAAACCATTTTCAGGAATTCAAGACGGGATGCTTTGAAAGGAGTATTTTATTTGAAAGCTCCTGTTATATTCAGGAGCATAACTGCAGTTGCTGCAAATCTCTAAAAAACGTGAAATGTCTGGAGCTGTTTGGTTTTCCTGATCTGGAAACACATAGGATGAAATTTTCTATGATGATTCCTGCTCTAGAATTAAAGTATTACATCCTGTAAATGGAACTAGGTCACAGAGCTTTCTAATTTTTAAAGCATGTTAAAACACCAAGGGATTAAAGTATTAAAGGAAGGCCTTACAAACAGCAACACAATAAATTATAATAAATTTACAATAAAATATAATTTACTTTTAAAATTATGTTGGCATATTAAATACATGTATTTAATTTTTCAAGAGAAATAAATTTAATTTATTGAAAAGCTCAGTCAATTAAAAAAATGAATCCTTTATCTGAAGGCTGCCACCAAACATGCTTTAAATATGTACGTTAACGGTGAGACTGTGACATTCCACAGTTGCACTTGTTGAGGAATAAGGACTCAGAAAGGCACATTCCTGTATCAAGTGGTATTTGTGGTTAACTTTTTTTCTTGTGTTCCTTCCAAAGCCTGCCTTTTTGTGTGAAGGAGAAGCAGAAAGAATTAGCAAAAGAAAAGAGGGAGGTGAAGAATCTAGATAAATGGAAACCTGCTCCTCCATTGCTTCACACTACTCAGTCCTTCATCATTGCAGAAAATTGAAAAAAGGGTGACTCAAGGTAGAGCTCATTTTCCAGAAATAGCAAGGCAGATGTCCTGAGAAGTCGCTGCAGTAACTCATGCAAGTATCTTGCTGTCGTAAGGATCTTTTTTGTTGGCATTTGTTCATTAACACATCAGTTGTTTGTCACCTAATGTGGCACAAGAATAAATAGTTGATGCAAAATCTGAAATACCTGGCCTTTTGTCCCATCCTATGCTGTACCCCTACATAGATCATGTTTATGAATTAAAGACTGCATTTGAACGCTTATGAATTTGAAGGCTGCTTTTAGCTGTATAATTTCCAGAGTTGCAATTCATATATTTTTCCTTAAACAGCAGAAATGAACTCTTAGTTATGAACACTTCTTTTTGCTTTGCATTCCTGTACTGCCCTCCACCCATGCCTCCTATTTTTTTTTTCCAGTGGGAATAGCATCCTTTGTGCTTCAAGGAAGGTAGGTATTCTCTCCCTTTCAAGAAGGGAGATTACCTGCTAAATACCTTTCAGTAGGCTGTGAAATCCTAGCTCCATTTAAGTCAATGTTAAAAATGCCACTACCCCTGCTTGGGACCAGAATTTCACCCTTTAGCAAAATGAGGACAGTTCTCACAATATCTGCTTCCTGATCTTGCTTGTCTTCTTTAGTGACGTGAGAATGGAAACTGCCTCCTACCCACTGAACTGAAGACCTTATATGAGAAATAAATGCATGGCTCCTATTCCCAAAAGTACACTTCTTATGAAGTGTAAAATCAGAATTGTCCAAAGTTGTAAGAAAAAGCAGAAGAAAGGAAATGTGAGAAGAAGACATCCTTTCTCAACTAGGTAACAGCTGTGAAGTTACAAATTCATGTCGCTTAATAAAGGATCCAGAACCAGTGACAATAGCTGGCGCCTTAATCCTCCTTTTTTCTTCCTTTCTTCCTTTTTTTTTTTTTTTTTTTTTGTGTGTGTGTGTGTGTGAGAATCGTCAGCAGGACCAATTCATATACCTTTATACCTTCAATAACCATCTTGTTATTTGAACTTGGCTTTGAGCTAGTTTGTAGAAAAGCCTTGTATTGCAGGAAACACTTTGTGCTTGGTCCTTAAGTTAGCCCTTTTACTATTCAAAGGAGCTTTTAGCAGCAGCTAAAAAAAAAAAAAGCTCTAAAGCTAAAAAAAAGCTCTGAGCACACCACTGAGCCATATTGCTGATAAAAATGCTTTGTAACTTCCCTATTGATGCATAGCAGAAAGACACAATTCTAAAGGATTCATTGTACTGTGGCAATGATAGCACTGTAAAAGCCATGACAAGCACGGTCTCCTTAGCTGATTGCTTTATTTTTCTTCTTTTCTTCTGGCCCGCTATTTTTCTCACTGACTTTAGGCTTTTCAGATATGTTTTCAACTTTGTCTCTTTTTCAACAGATATAAACACTGTCCCCCTCACCACCACCACCTTATTCCATGGAAACTATCCTTTTTTTTTTTTTTTCTGGCCCTTTTAGGGTGTCTCAGGATGAGGATGACTCCCCAGATTGAAGTTACCCAGATCAGTGTTTGGTTCTCTTGGCAAAGATTATAAAAACCCTCATGGTGGAGTCAGAATATTTACACTGGAGCATCACCAATGTTCCCTCATGTGCCCAGGTGCTACGCCAGCAGTCTTTCTTTTGTTTCTTAAAACAGTTTTCTGAGGGTATGAAAGGGACGTTTAGTTTTCCTCTGGTGAGTTTCAGGGCTTATTGGCCATGCTGAATTCAAAACTGTCCAACCTCAACTTGCTTGCAAAGTGAGGAAAAGGTACAAACTGTCACATATCATATTGAACATACTCTGTCTGGAAAAAAGATTCACCATTAGGCTTAATCTAACCTAACTACAACTATCTAAAAGTCAGCCCATCTAAGCTAAAACTTCAGGTTGGCTCTATAGGTTAAAGAAAGGAAGCTGATAGAGAGGGAGTCATCTCGACAGTGGTTATTAATGTAATCAAAGGTAAGGATGTAAGCTAGTGGGAAACATTGTCTTCTCAACCTGGAGGATGACTTACAGAGATTAAATGTTTTGCCTTGAGACCCATAAAGGCAGATGAGAGTCTCATCCCAAGACATTATTTCACAGCTAACCTAAGGTCACTTGCCAGGAAAATATACTTGGAAATCTCCTATAAAAAAAAAAGGAAATATGAGGCAGCGAGTTCAGAGGAAGCAGGCAATAAGAAGGGAATTGAGGATATTAACAGGATTGCTGAGTTTTTATAATCTTCATGCATATAGCTTGAGTTTGCAGAAACAGACTGTGAATGTGGACTAATCCCATCTTTCTTCTGGTCTCTTCTGACATGTTAATAGCTGGTCCCTTTTGGAGTTGTTATTTGCTTTGAGGGTGGTTATCACTCTCAGTACAGAAGGAGTGACTGTATGTCCTCCTTCATGTGCTATTATTGCTTATTAATACAAATAACTACCTAGCCGTAAGAATAAATCTGAAGTTCGAGGACAGGACTTTGAAGATAAAGCAGAAACCCAAATTAGCCAACCCGTGACACAATGAGCTGAGCAAAGCCTTTATTTTATGATTGGTGTGCTCATGAATCTCACCTCTGCCTTGCAGATTCCTGTTCCACTTTAAAATCTCCCTGGAGCAAGGACAACTGAGGCAGAAGCCAAAGCCCCCAAATTTATTCACATCTGGTTAATTGGATACCCCACAGAGGGATGGCTGGGGAGTGCTACTTGGCCCAGCACAAAACTGCACCAGGACCTATCCAACCATTGAACAGTAGAGGAATGAATTTCTGTGCCCAGATCCCTTGGCATTGTTTAATTCACTAGTGTACAGGGACTTATTAATTTAATAGAGTGCAGGCAGCCTCTATTGAGACTGAAGCATATCAGGACTCAGGGAAGTAAATTGTTCTAAGGCTAGACCTTTTATTTTTCACAGAATCTTGCATATGTTACAGAATCGTGTAACATGTTAGGAGAAGATGCCCAGCTAACCCAACCTGGCAATCTATGATCCATGATGCAGAAGAAGGCAACACTTTCTCAACCTGACACAAAGGAAATTTCTTTCCTAACCCCATATCTAGCCATTGGTTTGAGAATGACAGTAAGAACAGTAAGTGAAGAATTTATAATGCTTCAGAGATGCAGAGAAAAAACCTGCAGGTCTCAAGTCAGTTATTCAGTGAAGGAAAACATTCCTTCCCAGCTCCTGAAGACAACAGGCTGAAGACCAAGTACATGGAGATGAGGCATGAATTTGACTGACAATTAGACATAAGGTCAAAAAATCACCTGACCCTTTTCTTGCTCCTTCTCTCCTTCGGCAGGCCCATGCTTTTACCAGAAGCTGATTTAAATAATGCCACAAAGTAACACAGCTGGTACTGGTTTGGGTTTGTCCCAGTTAAGTTCAGCAAAATAAGTGAGATCTAAGAGGAGGAGTGTAGTGGCCTTTACCCATCATTGGTTCCCACATTTGGACACCGACTTGCTTTACAATCAGAGGGAGAGAAAAAAAAAAAAAAAAGTCACTGTTAGAGGATTGTTCAGCCTACCTCAAATCTGAGCTGCTGTCCGGGAGTACCTCTGTATTCCCATTGCCAAACAGCCTAACGCAACTGCTTCTCTCTCACTGCCTATTTTCAATACCTAAAGTGAAGTGGAATAAAATCAGACTGCTAAAATCATTGCATTTTCTGGTAATGTGATCCAATGTTAAACATCAATGCTGGGCAATAGTATCTGATTTCAAGGTGAAATTTGTCTAGCTTCAGCTTTTAGCCACTTGATCTTTCTACATTTTTTTTTCAGTAAAATTGCCACACTTCTTCTTTACCAGCTATATATCTTCTCCAGGTGTGTCTACATCAAGCAATCAAATCACCTCCTAAAGTAATCAATAAACTGAATGTGTTGAGTGGTGTGGGGTGATTGGAGTCTCCCATTCCCTGGAGGTCAGTATCATTTATCTGAGAACTGAAAAATAGGTTTGGCTTACTTTGCAGAGTAATTTGAAGAGCTACCAGATAATGGTCCCCATCCTGTTCTATTAGAATGCAGCAAGACCTTTGTCATTGATTTCAAGTAGAGCAAATTTAGACTATGATGTTTAAACACTTTGAAGATGAAAAATGTTACTGTGCAGCTCAGCATTTATTTTTACTTTGGAGCAGAGACCGTGGGAATAGTTCAAGGTCTGTCCAAAGCCAGCATCCTGTCTCCAACAATATCTCTTGGTGAAAGTATTAAGGGAAGTTGATGAATTTGGAAGTAAGAAAGTTTGGGGATAATCGTATATGCTTGATATCCATCTTAACTCCTTATAGCTAGAGCTGAGATACTGAAGCATATATATTATATAGCATATTCATATCCTTATGAAACAACTACTGTTAATTATGTGAACTCAGAGTCTACCTTATCCACAATATGCCTTATATTTATATACCTTATTTTTATTCACACCACATACTCACTGTCTGAAGTCAGAGGTGCTATACAGTTAAACTGTATGTGAAGCAGGGAAAAACATTTAGTAATTTTTCTTTGAAAACTAATTCATGAGAGATAATATGAACTACAGAAAATGTCCTATAAAATAATGTGTTGCTCTGAACCCCTCACTGATCTTCACCAATAGACATTTTCATGCTGCTTTTTGAAATCTGCTGAATTTCAGCATTAAATATACCTTGATGTTATATCATCTGATTTCAAGTAACTCCTAACTAAATTATGGTGAAGTCATACTTTAACTTGGACAAACCAAATGCTTAGATAGATGCAAAAATGATGTATTCTTTTTACTTAAAACACTTTCAGGAACATGTATTTTTGGGTTTTGTTTTTTTCTTTCAGTATGTGATGTTTTGTAAATTTATCTCAACTTTCTACTTCTACTGCTAGTTAATTCCTTATTCTAATATTTTAAACACTCCTTTTAGGGAAATTAATAAAGTATTGAATAGGAAAGAAATCAGTCAGAGTGAAAAGTTATACTTCAGAAGTATAACTTTCAGAAATATAACAGAAGTACACTGCAGAAGTTATACTACAGTGCAATGTATTATACTAGGAACTAAAATGTCTTCTGTTAATTCAAGAATCAGTTCTGTTAGTTACAACAATTCTGCAGTGAAGGCATAATTTTACAAATTCATGCATGGCCATGCATGTTCTTGGAGGGCAAGTGCTTCCTTTGCTACAGAGAAAGGAATGCAAGAAGTTGAACAATTTTATGTTGAATTAACGTATTGTGAACAATCTGCTTCTGCTCACTATTGGACATCTGTTCATGTCTGTCAGTTTTTAACATTAACTTGCCCTATAAGGCAAGTCTTTTTTCCTTCCACACCCAAATATTTAATTTTCTTGACAAAATTATACTGATTAAAAACCTTGAACAATCAAGATTCAGACCAGCTAGTGGTATTGAAAAGGCATGCCTTTGGAGCTAGCTTTCTTTCAAGCCTGCAGGAACATGTGTGTATAATCAGTGAGGTAAGCTTTCGAGTGGAGCTTAGAAATTAACCCTGCAGGGCTTTAAGCTACAGAACTTAAAAGCTGTGGCAATTTTAAATTTTGATCTTTCCTAAGAAAGCTCTGTTAGTGCAGTATGATGCAAATAATGGCCATATGTGTAGCTAGCAACTCTGCCTACAGTCTCCAGCAAGATCCCCAGTAAGTAACTGTAATTTAATAAAAGCTAGACGTAGCATTCTAGATAGTATATTACAACTTCTTGAAACTTCTGTCTTCATTCTTTTAGGAACAAAATCTAGCTCTGCTGAAGGCAATAGGTGTTTTGAGTCTTGTGTCAATCCTATTTGGAAGTAGGATTAGTCTGAAATGATTCAGACTAATTCTGATTTAGAAATGATTATTGTCCAATCAACAGTTCATGGCAAACAAGATCTTGGTAGAGTTATGTAGGAAAGGAGAGCGTAAATTGTAATGATCATTTAGGATTTCATAAATACCTTTTAGGTGGAATGACTGTTGGCTATTGGGAGAATCATTTCTGAATCAGAATTAGTCTGAATCATTTCAGACTAATCCTACTTCCAAATAAATTATCATTGCAATTTATGCTCTCCTTTCCTGCATGGCTCTACCAAGATCTTGTTTGCCATGAACGTTGCTTGGACAATAAAGAATATTAAAACTAGAACCATTTGTTTTTCCTTATCAATATGCAAGCTCAAGAAATTTTTGAATGCCACTGGGTGAACTCCAGCCATCTGCAGCCTTACAGACTTGCTGACTGATGGAGCTGACTTGACTTGACTGACAGATGTGCAGATCGATTGATCAAGAACATCCCGTTGTCTTTTATTCTATAACCTCCAGGACTATTCATTACCTCATTCAAATTCTAAACACTGTCCTTGATAAAACCTTCTAAATATTAGGTGATAACAGGTTACTCTTTTCTCCCTATCTGCACACATGCCAGCTGTTATCTTAGCTCTGGTGGTGCGCTCAGTGCGTTTCTAAATGAGGAGAAACACATGATCAGTCCCTCCAATTCCCCTTGAATTGTTGCCTCTATTACCCTTCAATAACGGTGGGATGATGCCTGCTCAGTTTACCTGTCTGAAAACAGACATCTAAACTTTTCAAAAATAGAGAGCAATAGGCACCTCCAGTGGTGACTTATTCCGTTCTGCCATATCCTATATCAAGCTGGACAGCAAGAACCTCTCTATGAACACACCTTATAGGATGCCTCTTTCTCCTTATTACTCATGCACAATTTACCCTTTTCTCTCTCTAAATGTTCAGTTCTGACCTGCATGTAATAGTATTGCTAAGTCATATCCTACAATAATTCCCAGCCTGACTGGATTCACTACTAATTAAAAATTCAACAATAACATACTGCTTCTGCACAGTACTGCTAAAGTCATTAGGATTTAGGGTGAAAGGAGATGCTGTGCAGCACAGAAAAGGTTAGTAAACTCCAAAACAATCTTCATACACACGCAAGAGAAGCCCATATTAAGCAGTGCCTTTCTATTTTTTTCTGAATCTGCAATACATAGAAGTTGCTTATGTAGGCAAAATTGACTTTGAGGAATACACGGCAATTTCAAAAAGAAAAGAGTGTTAGAATTAAAAGCGCAGTGTTCAGAGGTAACAGGATGGATTTAAGATTTAGAAACAAAAGCTTTTAAACCAAAGGGTCATGAATTCAGTTTTTGTGAATAGCAAGGCATCAAGCCAAGTAGGATGGAAGTACTTCTCTGTATTTCTTAAGATGGCTTTGCAAAATTGCTGGTGCTACCACCTAATAAAGACATTGTACAATTCACATATATCATGATAAACTTCACTGAGGTCAAAAACTTGGAATGTGTTTTAGTATAGCTGTTTTCTATTTTTTTCAAGTCAGCCTATTGCAGAATTTTCAGTGTTGAGCAATAATAATATCAGCGTATAGATAGGTACAATTATAAATTTCATCCTATAATGCCTAATTTTCTTGAAATTCAAACTTATTTAGAGAAGATATATTAACACCTTAAAATACATTAAACAATGGAATATGAAAAGTTTAAATTGCTGATATATGTATTATTCTTTATTCACCTCTTACCTTTCCTCCAGAATCTCATCTACTTCTGCTGATCTGTTCCAGCAAAGTTGCCAGCATACGCCACTATACAGCTAAATAAACAGTGTGGTGAAAAAAATCTAAAATTAGTAGATGGGAGACTCCATCTCCACTCATGAGATCTTTCAGTTCGGTTTTAACTTTGGTCCATGATGACTGCGCTCAGACATCTATTTTGGATTGTTGATCATATGGTAGAAGCATAAAGAAAAATGGCTAGGTCATACATAAGCAGTCTTGGAAGAACTGCCACAACCACATTTCTATCCACTCAGTGTTGAGTGCAATGAATCCTTTTGAAACCAAAAAAATGAACTGGATTAAAGAGTTAAAAGACTAAAAAAAAGTATGTTCTGATAAAATATATTCTTGATTTTTTATTACTTTGTTTAATCCACAAATTATTTCTTTGCAAATCTGCTACTCCAGTAGAGACTGATTTGGCAAATTAGAACTGCAATATTTAGGTTTGTTGGCAACTAAAACTAAAGAAATGAAGGGACTGAAGTTGTGAAAAGGTCAATACATTAAAAAAAAAAAAGAAAAGAAAAAGATGCAAGGTTTGATGAAAACATTTTGTCTGACTTGTACCATAGTCTTATTAGCACTTTAGAGGACTTTGGGTTGTATGGGTTTGGAAACATCTGAAAGAAGTATTAAATAAATTCAAAATATGTTTCATATTATAAAAGAAAATCACAGTGATAAGGCTTGACATTTCCAGACTACTTCCTTTTCTCACACGTGTTTTAGTGAAACCAGTAACAGCTCAGTCTGTATTAGACACCAGAGAATCCCAGTGGTAGTAAGTAGTGCTTCTTGCAAAACATCGCTTGCTACAGTTCTCAGCAGTGTGATGGGAGAGGGAGCAGGAGGTTGTGCTAGGATCTCTCAGGGCAGAGCAGAAGCCTGTAATCCCACCTTCATATAGACACTTCGATGTGACCAAACTCAGGTCCTGACAGAGCAACATCTGCCAAGCAGAGCATGGGCTGATCTGTGGAAAATGACAATTTCTGTGCCCTTGAAATACAAAAAATCCTGCCACCACACTAAATGGGCTGCCTTGGGATATAACATTTACAAGGTTGTTTTGGAGCCCTGGGCCAGCTATTCTGCTCTGTTTCTAACTGCCTCTCTGCCAGATGCAGGGATGGCCACCAGATGCGATGCTTGTCCAGCTGTGTCCTTCTTAGAGACATATTGGCCTTTGACATACAGAACTTAATGCTCAGAGTAATCCACATGTCTCCTTCCCCCAGAGCACCTATTTTATTGCTCTGAATCCCCTCTGCTGTCTCATTGGGACACTGTGTCTTTGATCAGATGATAGAGCAGGAACTGGGGAACAATTTGTGGCTGCAGACTGCGATGTTCTGAGAAAGCTATATGTATCTGTGTGAATAAAATCTGCAACATCTGAGAGGTCTTTGCAGTCAAATAAGGGGCTGATGCAGTCTTTTCACCTACATATATTCTCTTCTTGACCATTGCTTATCTTATTTATGAACTTCATCAGTCAAAAGACCAAAATGCCCTGCTGGCACTTTAAACCCAAGAAGCTCACATTTCTGTAATGAGAAAATTTATAGCTTAGTAACACAGTACTTTCAAAATCAACTACTAAGATAACCACAGAAGGACCAGTTGATATATACCAGCAAAGTCTTTCATGAATCCATGTGCAGCAAGTATAAATAGGAGATTTCATTTCACAGAATCACAGAATCACAGAATGGTTAAGGTTGGAAGGGACCTCTAGAGATCATCTAGTCCAACCCACCCTGCTCCAGCAGGGACACCCAGAGCACGGGGCACAGGGTGGCAGCCAGGCAGGTTTGGAAGATCTCCAGAGAAGGAGCCTCCACAACCTCTCTGGGCAGCCTCTTCCAAGGTTCTGTCACCCTCACAGGAAAGAATTTCTTCTTCATATGGAGATTAAATTTTCTATGTTTCAACTTGGACCCATTACCCCTTGTCCTGTCACCAGCCACCATGGAGAAGAGTTTGGCCCCATCCTCCCTACATTTACCTCTCAGGTACTTATACATGTTGACCAGGTCTCCTCTAAGTCTTCTCCAGGCTAAACAGACCCAGCTCGCTTAGTCTTTCCTCATATGATAGATGCTGCAGTCCTCTTATCATATTTGTTGCTCTACACTGGACCCTCTCTAGAAGCTCCAAATCTCTCTTGTTCTGGGGAGCCCAGAACTGCCCCCAATACTCCAGGTGCAGCCTCACCAGAGCTGAGCAGAGGGGCAGGATACCCTCCCTCGCCCTGCTGGCCACACTCCTCCTCATGCAGCCAGGATCCCATTGGCCTTCTTGGCCATGAGAGCACATTGCTGCCTCATGGGTAACTTGGTGTCAACCAGGACTACCAAACCCCTCTCTGCGGAGCCGCTTTCCAGCAGGTCAATCCCCAATCTGTACTGGTGCCTGGAGCTATTCCTCCCCAGGTGCAGGATCCTGCATTTGTCCTTGTTGAACCTCAGGATGTTCCTCTCTTCCCAATTCTCCAACCTGTCTTCTCTCTGAAAAGCAACACAGCCCTCTGGAGTGTTGGCCACTCCACCCCGTTTGGTATCATCCACAAACTTGCTCAGGGTGCCCTCTGTGCCCTCGTCTAAGTCATTGATGAACAAGTTAAACAGCACAGGGCCTAGTACTGAGCCTTGTGGGACACTACTGGCCACAGATCTCCAACTAGACTCGGACCCATTTATCACCATCCTCTGGACTCTGCCATCCAGCAAGTCCTCAATCCACTTCACTGTCCAGGTGTCCAGTCTGCATTTCCGGAGCTTTCCTATGAGGATATTATGGGACACTGTGTTGAAAGCTTTGCTAAAATCAAGGTAGATATCAACCACAGCTCTCCCATCATCCATCCAGGCAGCCAGCTCATTGGAGAAGGCTATCAGGTTCATCAAACATGACTTTCCCTTGGTGAATCCATGCTGACTACTCTTTATCACCTTCTTTTCCTTGACATGCCTAGAGATGGTCTCTAGGGTGAGCTGCTCCATCACCTTTCCAGGGATGCAGGTGAGGCTGACCAGCCTGTAGTTTCCTGGTTCCTCCCTCTTGCCCTTTTGGAAGACTGTGATGACTTGGCTTTCTTCCAGTCCTCAGGCATTTCCCCTGCCTTCCATGACCTCTCGAAGATGATGGAGAGTGCCTGAGCAATAACCGCTGCCAGTTCCCTCAGCACTCTTGGGTGCATCCCATCTGGGCCCATAGATTTATGGGTGTCCGGTTTACCTAAATAATCCCTACCCCAATCCTCCTCAACCAGAGGAAAGTCCTCCTCTCTCCTGGTTCTCTCTCTTGTGTCTGGGCTCTGTAGTTCATGGGGACTAGCCTTAGCAGTAAAAACAGAAGCAAAGAAGATATTTAATAACTGCCTTTTCTGCATCCTCCACCACCAAGGCAGCCTCCCCATTCAGCAGTGGACTAACATTTTCCCTAGTCTTCCTCTTGCTGCTGATGTATTTACAGAAGCCGTTCCTGTTGTCCGTGACATCTCTAGCTAACTCTAATTCCAAACAGGCCTTGGCCTTCCTCATTGCATCCTTGCATTTTCTGACAACGTTCCTATATTCTTGTCATGTGGCCTGGACCTTCTTCCACCTTATGTACATTCTCTTTTTCTCTTTAAGTTTACCCAACAACTCCCTGCTCATCCATGTAGATCTCCTGCCCCCTTGCTCAACTTTTTTCTTGTAGGAATGCACCGACCCTGAGCTTGGAGAAAGTGGTGTTTGAATATTAGCCAACTCTCCTGAACCCCCTTTCCTCTAGGACCCTGGCCCAGGTGATTCCTCCCAGGAGCTCCCTGAAGAGATCAAAGGGAGCTCTCTTGAAGTCCAGGGTTGCAATCCTACTTCTTGTCCAACTTCCTCCTCACGGGATCGTGAATTCCAACACCTCGTGGTCACTGCAGCCAAGACTGCCCCCAACCGTCACATTTCCCACTAGACCATCTCTGTTGGTTAGTATCAGGTCTAGCAGTGCCCCTCCCCTTGTTGGCTCATCCACCACCTGCACCAAGATGTTATCTGCAACGTTCTGCAGGAGCCTCCTGGGCAGTCTGTTCCTAGCTGCATGATTATCCCAGCAGACATCAAGTCCCCCATAAGGACCAGGGCCTGGGATTGTGAGGCTTCTTACAGCTGCCTGGAGAAGGTCTCATCCACTTTGTCTCCCTGGTCAGGAGGCCTGTAGTAACCTCTCACGACCGTGTTGCCCCTGTTGACCCGCCCTTTAATCCTCAGCCACAGGCTCTCAATTTGCGCTTCATCCTCCGCTATGCTGAGCTCCATACATTGCAGTTGCTCTCATGTAAAGAGCAAGCCCGCCACCTCGCCTTCCTGGCCTGTCCTTCCTGAAGAGCCTAAAGGCATCCATGGCCATGTTCCAGTCGTGAGAGCTGTCCCACCATGTCTCAGTAATTGCGATGAGATCATGGCCCTGCAATCGCACACACATCTCCAGTTCCCCTTATTGATTCCCCATGCTTCATGTGTTTACATGGAGGCATTTGAGTTGGGCTCCCAATGTGCCTCTCATTCTAGCTGGGACAGCTGCACTTTGACTATGCGGGCCTTCGGAAGTTCTCTTATTTTCCCTTTTAGGCTCTTCAGGCTTAGGGCACCCTTCACAGGCTATGGAGTTAGGCTGCTGTGAGTGGCATGACAGGCCATCGCCTACCCCATAACCTGCTTAAAAGTATGGTTTCAAAACCTGCTTTCGAAAGTATGGTTTATATTCATAATGTGTTGGTATTAGCAGAGAAGTAACAGACAGGTCGAATCAAGGTAGAAAAAGGTATGTGATGATTCTTATGTTAAACATCATTTTTTGCAGTTGTCTAATTAAAGCCACCTTATTAATAATGCTTTCTGTGCTGAGATATCTCCTAAAAAATTTTGGCTGCTCCAAAATCATACAGTAATACTAAAAAGGAGAGCTGTCTGCAAACAAAAACAAGGTGTTGTTTGATGGTTCACATTAACATCTTCACCAGGAAGTAACGGGCCTCCACTATTCCCCACAATCATTTCATACAGGTATTTTCTATATCAAGCATTAGTTGTGCCACCAGGAGCCTAGAAATAGTCTCTATTCCCCAAAAGAGCACTGCTCAACTCAAATGAAAGCTTTGCATTAAATTCAGCAGTTCAAACACATTCAGATAACAAAGATCAAAAGTCATTTCCATTTAGACTAGCTTTGGACTGCCATCTTACAGGGGAAAAAAAGGTGGTGTTTTTTTTTTTTTTTTATCCATTTCAGGTTGAATCCTTTGTTCTCAGGCATCATTTGGATCTCCTCTAATACTTACCACCGTAACAAAGCCGAGACTACTCTGCCCACTGAGCAGAGTCTGGCCTCTGGTTTGTTGTTGCTCTTCACAACTGTCAACTGCTGGGCCATCCTGCAAAAATAAAGCTCTTGCTGTTCTTCCAATAAACAGCTGCTAATCGACAGTGGGAAAGAATTTTAAATTTATTTTTTGCAAGCAAAATGGCTGGAGAGACTTTTTGTCTTGAAGAGAGACGGCTTATATGCCCTTTGGAAGCTGTCCATTAAAGTGCTGATGTCAATGCCAAATTGCAAAGAGGTCAATCTTATTACAGTTTTCTTGAGGCACTGTGTGAATTGACATAAATAAGAGTTATCTGTTAATATTTCTGTTGTCACTGCCTGGCCTAATGACTATTTTTCCTACTTCCAATGCTGGCGAAATCTAGGGAATGATGTTTTACCCCTTTGGACAATAAAAGTTGTTGTTAATCACCCTCTGAGTCAGCTGATTCCTTTTTATTATCATTTTTAGTTTAGTTTTGTTTTGTTAGCACATATGTTACCAAAGAATTTCATCAACTCTGGAAAAGGTAACTATTTGAAATTAATGTATTCCACTTTTTGCAGTGATAATCAAATTGTAACTCCTATTTACAAAATTAATTGGCAAAGTTGGGAGTGTCTCCTCATAGTTTAGAATTGTTCTTGATGGCTATTTTCAAGAAAGAAAATTTTTTTAATTAGATTTCAGTATTTAGCACTGGCTTATGATTTTCTTTTAAAAATCTACTGTCAGTATGAAAGCTTGCCTTTTTTTTTTGTTTCCTGCTGTGGACTGTGAAGAATAGTTTTTAGTTTTCTCACAGGACATACACTGCTTCGGGTGCAAGTAACTCTGCTTTTAAGAGATTGCATGGTTTTCCATTTCTAGTACTTAAAATTAGAGCAGAAAATGAAGTTGTTTCTTTAGAGACATTTTCTTATTTTTTTTTTCTGAGCTTGTCATTTATTTTTCTATTCATCAAAGAAACTGAGCTTCCATTGAACCAATTTTCTATAGTAAAAGCTGTGACTGTATATCCTAACACTGATCTTATTTTTCACTGCTGGTTTATTGTGACTTTGTGCTACTGTAGACCAGGAGGTGCCTGTTGAGATCAGGGCCCTACATGACTGGGTGAAAACCTAAGGTAAGACAAACATCATTCTGAAAAGCTTCTAATCTAAATCATCAAGGCAAACAACGCATGAGAGAAAGGAAAACTGATCCGTATTTTATGGCTGAGGAAGCAAGACACACCAGAGATTAATGGCAAATTTCATGTGGGAGTTATAGGAAAATAAATACCTCCTCAGCTATAGATCTGCAGATTTCCAAAAAATGGTCTACCATTAAAGCCTCACAGATGTGTTAGAAGATCCTATTACTGTGACAGCCACCCGATACAACATAGCAGGAGTTAATCCAGGGCACAGAGCAGTTATTTTTGGTTGCAGTTATTTTTGGTTACAGAAAACAGTGCAGAAAACCATTACCCACCACTGTTTATTGCATTTGGGCCTCTTAATTGTCTACCCCTTGTCTCCCTCCAACCACAGTCGTAGACCTGGGCTATTTAGTTCCCTCATAGTCTTCACCAAGTCACCCTGTCTTAGCTTTCGCATCATTTGCTCTCCTTGCAGATCTTTGAAACCACATTATTCTTTTAGTCCCAGTTTAAAAAGGACATAAGGCTTTTCAAGCTGAGCAGCCTAGATATATATCCAGAGTTAGGGTGGGCTTACCTGGCATTCCTATAGTCAGGAACTGGAAAATACTGTTCAAGGGAAACTGTATAATTTGCTGCAGCAGCACCATCATAGATTTTTATCTCATCAATCACTCTCTTCTGACCTCTTATTCTCGGTTTTTGATCAGTTTAGGATGAAGCTAAGCTCTTCTCCGAGCAAGGGAGAGAAGCTGGAGGAATATGAATGTCCTACCTGGAAGTCCTCTGCTGTGGTGCTTCAGAGCAAGTCAGCACTGCTCTTATGCCTTAGTTCTGCACCACAACATCAAAGTAGTCTTGTGGATAACCAGGTGCCAGTCACAGCCCTATAGGTTCTGTGCCAAGACAAACTTTCTGCTTTCCTCTGCTGCTTTGATTGTCTGAAACTTGGCAGTGAGGAAGAAACCCAAATTATCTGTGATAACAATTTATCACTCATGTATATCACATGCATTACACTAAATGCATTTAGTGCATTTAGTGCATGTGCATTTAAACTGGCAAATTCAAATACTGTATGAATTCTGTAAGACCTTGCTGCTATATAATAGTCTCTTAAATTTTCACAGATTTCACAATTTCCCCATTTCTCCTCCCTAAATTCCTTTTGCTGTCCGAAGAAAGGATGCTTACAGACTGACAGTGTCATCTGTCAAAATATGTCTTTAAAGAAAAAATGGATGACTATTGTGGAGATTTGCAGTGCAAACAATTGCTGGGAAGTTTGGAACAAGACTAATAGCATATTATTTTGTTTGCATTTTGATTTTATTTGTAATTTTTGTTTTTAATGCTGATGAGACATGGGTCTACCAAGCAGAAACCGCACACATTTACATTGCCCTTCTCTGAGACGAGATCAGGTGCATCTGTCAATGCTGCAGCCTGACAGAGGTCAATGATGACCTCTTTTAGTGTAAGAAGAGGACATGAACTGCTTGATTAAGATACCTCTGGCTGAGAAAGCTATTAACCCTCTGAGAGAAAGGACAAGTGACAACAGCTTTTACTCAGCATAGCTCTTGTTATGTAAGACACATAGCACTGTATAGTTATCTGCATCTGTAAATACAATGCTTCGATCTTAGTAAGCCACCCTACCCTCTGGCCTTTTCTCTATCTATACTGCAGATTTCATAGGGGATATCTCTGTAACATAGACTACATTTGAGCATAGTGAAGAAACACTTAGCAGCTTTACATGAACCACTTCATGGAGCAGCAGCAATCCAGTTGTGGCATCCTGGAGCACAATGACACTGATTTAAATTCTCAGAAGACCAAATTAAACAGAGTCAAGCTCTGTGTGTTCCTGCTAAACTCTTTCTTGTGTCTTTGGAATTTCTAAGTTGCGTTTTACTCTCTACTGTAGACATGTTTCTGGTTGCATGATTTAATTAGCTTTCATTAGTATGTCATATCCATCAAGTAAGTAAATGCACCTGTACTTTCCAAATTATGCATTTATTGCCTTTGCACAAAGGAATTAGACAAGGCTCTATCTACTATTTTGGGGGAAGACTGTCTGAACTGATCTATTTTTTCCTTGGTTTCTTTATGATCATCCTATTTTAAGAGTGAATCCTTTCACAATGCTAGCAGCAATTTGTGCCTGCTCCCCTGATTTTCTTCTTGAAGCCTGGACATTTGAGTTTGTGGAGTGTTTGCATAGGAGAGCTGGATATTTCTGCAGGGAGCTAAAGACAGAATGATAGAAATGGCATTCTACCCTTTATTAATGTTACTGCATTTTTATTATTATGGATTAATGGTTAACACTTAAGTTGGGTGAAACAGCAGTTATACCTGGAGATTCTGACTTTTTCCAGCTTGTGTTCCTCTGCTTGCTGTCAAATGCTTGCAGGGCCTGATATCCTTGAGATTACTGCTCCAGCATAAAGTCCTCATGATATTTGGAATAAAAGAGAAAAGGAGCTGATTCAGCTCTTAAAAATAGACTCGAAGTTCACTTTCAAAACAGGTACTGCTGATCCAGTAATATTGTGGATGTATCACTGACATCTAGAGGAGTAAAGCAGAGGTTACTCTATCAAATTAAGCATAAAAACTGCAAAGAGATTTTTTTCTGCCTGTTTCAGAGCTACAAAAGAGCAGGATGCATACTTCTTTCTCAACAAACTCTTAACAGCAGCTTTTCCTGGGCAGAAAAACGTGGGAAGCCTTCATCTATCCATCCAGCCCCTGAAAAACCTTGCTGCAGTGTTTCACCTACTGCCCCCACCTGGCTTCAGCTTTACTGATTGAAGTGCATGGGAGGAATGTGACCAAACCAGGTAACAAGGTAAAGGAAGAGATTTTTTTTTTTTTTTTTTTTTTTTTTTTCTGTTAGATGAGTATGGTCATGCAACGGTTCGATGCTGTAGCTCCAACAAAGAACTGTACCATCCTTCTGCTTTCCAGGAGCTCCCTCTGGCTGCAGGTGACTAGTTCAAGAGATGGAAAGGGATCAGGTTTTGCCACTGTGCCTTGATCTCTTGAAACATAAAATGCTTAAGGTGAACAAGGGATGGATAAAGGCAAGTTTGAAATCAATAGGGCCTGAATTTTCACAAGGCATTTAGTTCCCTCATGTTTGCTGGAGATACTGAAAGCCTTAAGGCTCCTCCTTTCCAAGTGTTGTAGGTATCATCTGTCTTTGTGATTATAGATAGCTCCATCTGAGCTATTGTCAAGGCTCTCTCTATAATGAGAGGGGAGAAATCAGTGCTTTCAGAGAAAGATTCATCTCCTTGCAGAATAGATCAGAAAAGGTTAGAAGCAGATCAGAAGAAAGACACATTAAAGATGCCTGTTTCTCTGCACTGATTGTTAAGAAGACTTTCATGGCTAGATCAAGTGTCCACAATTCTACTGTAGGTACGTGAAGTTATGGATCCCTTAGTAATTAGTGAAATAACTTTAGACATCACGCTTGAGATCAGCCTTGGTAAATTGAGGCTGTCCTCAAACTTTCTCTAAGCAGATGGGTAGCAGAGAGGAGGATGGGCAAATGGGCCAGCCTGGAAAAAATGGATAAAGAAATCTTAGCTTCTCCAGCTCTTTTCCTTTTCTGATCTCAGTATGTTTTTCTCTGACCATAGTGAGCGAATCTTGACAATTCTGTTGAGCGGTTGGTATTTATTATGGCTCCTATCTCAACTGGGGCACTGAGAGGTGCCACAACTCTATTTCTATAACACTGAAGATATGTTTTTTTTTTTCTTTTCCCCCTAGTTCTGCTAAAAACACCCTGAATGACTTTTGATAAGGTTACACAGAACAAGATGTTTTTAAAGATGTGGATGAACTTCAGTGAGATGGAATTGCATTCAGATCTTCCTCAACTCCCTCTGCCACAGCTTTCCATCTGAAAAATGGAACTAGTTTGACTGTCGATACTCATTCTTAAAATTTACAGTCTAAAAGAGCAAAATGTCAAAAGTAGCAAATCTCTTGCTACCTGTCTGTACAATAAAGGCTTAATCTCAGCTGCATCCCAGGGTTTTATATAATTCAAGAAATGTAGTATATGGTTACTTGTGAGGAAGGTGACCATTTGGTTCTGTTCTAGAATTAAAAAAGCCCATGTACTCTGTATTCTGTCAACTACAATAATGAGCATAAAAATTCCCAAACGTACTATAGGAAATGGTTAGATTTATGAGAGTGTCTGGTTCTCTTTGAACTTGGTTCTCATAGACGCTCTGACAATAATTCAAAAACAACCCCCCCTAAACCCTAGCAAAACTCACAGTGTGTTGGAGCTGCAAGTAATTTCTTAGATATATAGTGCTAGAATAACTATCCCAGGCAGTACACTTTTTATTAACTGTTAAAAAAGGCATAAAGTCTGAATTTCAAGATTTCTAGCTTGTCACCAAAGAACATGCGTCTTCTAAAATGATAGAATATGCAATATTAATTTTGAAGACATTGAGCCTCTGAATATAGGAGTTCATGATATGCAAAATGTTAATTGAAAACAGATAAAGGAGACACGTGCAATTGTAGATTGAAAAGTTTATTATAGAATAAGCAATCATTCCTTAAAATCTGTCTAAAACTCCACAGATTAATAAAGTGCCAGAAAGAGTGTCACAAACAATTGAGAGGCAGCCTTGAGTGCCCCCTGTGAAGTCAATGGTGGCTCAGTGTCATGAGTAACATGATGCTCAGTATTCGGAAGCAGATGCTGTCTGTGTCTTGCTTTCTCCTCTCTGGGCTGATGTGCAGATTGACAGTGATGCCATGTCCCCTGGGAGCAGCTTGTCAACTCTTCAGGCTGAGAAATTGCTAACATGGTCAAACCTCTGCCAATGGAGAGCATCCCTGGGCAAACACCAAAATCTGACGTGCCTGCACTGCTGGCATGTACTAGCACACACGAGATCTTCTGGCAGAGCAGTGCTGGATGATGATGCTTGGCAGGCAACTGGGAAGATTCACGGGCTGGGATTTCCCCACTCTGTGCCGGCTAGGAGGTGCAAATGGTTTGTAAACCAATTACAGATGAACGTTGGAGACATTTCCTATCCCTGACTCTTCTTGCTGCTTTCTTTTCTCCCTTCCTTGAAGAAAGGAGTGTAATGGGAAAGAAATGTAATTGGATTCGGACCCGGGGTGCAAGACAGAGCTTGGTGAGTTTATCATCAAGGCTGTAGTTTTGCACTGCTGGCATGGCTCTTCATTCCCATTGCACTTGCAGCCTTTACAGGCCTACTTTCTTGCTAGTGATATGAGCATAGTTCTCCTTTGCAAGGAGTTACAGTCTAGTGCCACTGGGCTAACTCAGCCAACAGCATCTCAGCTGGGGCCCTGCAAAGTTAGTTTAGAGTTAGACAAAATAAACCACAACTTAGCACAGGGACTAGAGTGGGATCTTACACTGCGGGAGTTGGGAGGTAGCTGGGCTCAGAAGAGATTTGGAGTCTCAAACATATTTGTGAAATGTGTCGGGAATTAGATGGATCGGCAGTCAGTGTTTGGTCCTAGCGGAACCAGATATTGCATTATTGTGAATATAATCCTTGGCCTTTCAACTTTGTGCACATACAGCACACAGCAGAGCTCACTTGATTTTCTCATTTAATTATCTCTCTTTGCTGAATAGTAACTATGGAATTCCACAAACTAATATAACTGCATTAAAAGACTAATTATCTGGAACGCCTATGCTTTCAAAAAACGTAGGTTGCCATACGCACATTGCATCAAATATCCACTTTGGTTTCTATTACGATGATGGTTTTATATTAGCAGTAGACACAGATTGGCAGACAAATGAGAAATGATTGTAAGTGCAGCTTTAATTGATGAAATAGTTAATCTGGAAATCAGGATTCTGTCTCTCTGCAATTCTCAGTCACACATGGTAAGCTTCCAGCTTTTGAAGTACACTTTGCAGATTTTCCACAGTGCATAATTTAATATGGCTCTCTAAGCACCTGCCTTACAACCTTGTCCTCCCCACAGTGACTGATAAACTCTGAATAAAAGCGGGAGAGGAAAAAAAGCTCTGCTTATAAAATGGGCTAAATTACCATCTGGATCAGAAAGGGTTGCTCCTTAATAACCTTACAAGATGCAAATGAACTGGCTCACTCTCTGCTTACACTAGTTTTACTATACTGGTAAAGTTAAAAAAGGACATATTCTCAATTGCTGTAAAGCCATATAATTACTGTGACTATAGTAAAACTATACAGATATTTTAAGGCCAGAAAAGCTTATTATTTTCATCTAGTCTGTCAGCACCAGACATAGACATTCATCCAGGAATTTGTGTCTGTAATCCAAAGGGTTATGGATGAAACAGAACATAACTTTTAGTAAGACATGCAAGCGTAGAAGATTAACAAGTATTAACAACTATAGCTCCAGGATCTGCCACAGAGCTTGACAGTTTTATGTGAGCTGAGATACCAGAATTTAACCGGACCTAAGGTCAATAACGAGTACAGAACCAATCAATTCTGCTAACTGTTGCTAATTGCCTTGATTTTAAATAAATAAATATGCATATAGATTGTGTTTCCAGCTTGAGCTCTCCTAGGGATGAGATCCAGGAATTGGATCTGATTAGACCTTAGTGTTATTAAAACTTATATCAGATATCTTCTCTTTGGACTGAATATGGAATACTTTTTCCTGGTTTAATTTGCTATATTGAGCTCCTGAAGTCAGAGACAACTACTGCTTGCTTGAACAATCAAGAATTAACCCCTTTCCAGATGGAGAAGACAAGCTTTAGGGTCTGTTTTGAATCTCAGGACTTGTATGTGGACAGCCACCAGGTCCACTGAGGGTAGAACTGGAGCTATGAAACCAAGCTTATTTGTTTTGCTTTTGTCTTTCCCCTCAGGCTTTGTAAAGCATTTAACAACACAGAAGGGTCCTGGCCTGGCTAGCAAGTGCAATGGTAATGCAACTGCATAACTGCATGACATCCTCGTGCTAGGATATGACCAAAGCGCATGGTGCCTGGACAGATCTTCATTGTGTCTCTCGTGCTACAATTCAGGCCAGCCATGTTCAGTGTGCTTTGTAGCTCCAAATTATAAGTAATCGGGCACCATGCTACAGAGGCAATGTGTTTCAAGGACAGAGCAGTTAACTACTAGGAAATTTGTCTTCTTGGCGCATGCTGTACTGAAACAACATCAGTGAGGAGATTTTTAGCTGTTTTTTTTTCAGCTATGGATGTTTCATTGTCTAATTCGTCACATTCCCAGTGTGGATGGATTGAGATGCTGAGACAGGATTCCTGGCTTACACCATATCTCTGTGGGGAATAGAGCATTACAGGACTCTGATTAGAAGAAGAACAACTTTCAGAGATACCCTTGAATCAGAAAAAGAAAAGCAGATGCATGCCTTTATGGGATGAATAGGAGTGGAGGACCCTTCCTGCTGCAAAATAGCACTAGCCTGGCAGCTAACCTCTTCAGGTGTCTTGTGAAGGGATAGATGGGGTTTTTGCCTTTGTAGCTATTAACAGTGAGAGGGAAAAGAGAGCAGTCCATGAGATAATCATCACAGAATCCCAGGATGGTTGAGGTTAGGAAGGACCTCTAGAGATCATCTAGTCCAAGTCCCTTGCTCAATGAGGGTCACCCAGAGCACGTTGCCCAGGATTGTGTCCAGACGACTTTTGAATATCTCGAAGAATGGAGACTCCACAACCCGATGGGGAAACCTGCTCCTGTGCTCAGTCACCCTCACAGTCAAGAAGTTTTTCCTCATATTCAGGTAGAACTTCCTTTGTTTTGTTCTTTGTCTGTTGCCTTTTGTCCTATTACCGGACACCACTGAGAAGAGCCTGGACCCATCCTCTCTTCAAATACTTATATATACTGATAAGATCCTCCGTCAGTCTTCTCTTCTAGAGGCTGAACAGTCCCAGCATTCTCAAACCTTCCTTGTGAACTCTTCCTTTTTGACAGGTGCTCTCCCTGCTGTGTGCATTATGCCTGAGCAGGACTGGCAGCACCTAGAAATCAGTGGTGGCATCTGGACAGACAGGCCCTCCTAGATTTTCACAGAGAAATACCTTCAGCATGTTAGGACCAGTAAGGAGTTGCCAAATACAGAGATGAGAAGGAACCCATCAGGTGTATCTCCTGTTTAACAAGAACAAATCTGAGTGAAACTTTCCTCTCTTTGCTGTGCACCAGAAGCAACATCTGTGGTTGCTGTATCAATTTGAACCTTGCTTTTGGGTGCTAAGAATGACGAGGGCTGTAGAGACGGATGTGTCAGGGAGAAAAAATATGAAGAACAGTTTGAATATTAGGGCTGTTAGTAGACCCTGAACGTGTGGAAGTTGGCCTGTTTTCTGATGCTGCATGTTGACTCCAGTGGAATTGTGCCATCCTCCATTGACTAGGGATCTGGCTCTGATCCTCCCTGTCACGTAAATCCTGAGGGCTACCACTTCACACAGGTTTTGTACAGTTGCCAAAGACTGGATGAAGGTGCAGAACACTGAAGAGTCTGTGTCAGGCTATTTATTTGTTTATGTAAACTGTTTTCTCTTTTTCCTGACCTGTCAAAGAATGAAAATGTGTGATCTGATCAAATAAGTACAGCTAAAGCCTATGCCAACAAACAGAGCTGAATGAAGAATGAGTGTAATCCATATGCAGTGAAAAAGAATCTGACAAAAGAGGGATTAACTTAATTGGCCGGTTTGCTCAGGCTTTGCCCTGAGCTATCATCTCTCCATCTGCTGCATGTGCATCATCATCAAGAGCAGCCGATGCACAACAGACTGGACACATTTGCAAGTCTTGGTTCCTACTGCTGAAGCATTTGCAGTTCCAGGCTGTGCTCTGGGCTGAGGCAGCTGGGGACAGAGCCTTCTACCATGGCACTGTACGCTGAGGTCTAGAGAGACCCTCTGCTCTGTCAGATTTGTGGGACTTTGCTAAGAGAGTAGCAATTCTTTGGCAGGTGAGGAAATAGCAATCTGGTTTCGATGTGATGAAAGCATGAATTCTACCTGATTTGCAGCAGAGGCTTTCACCCACTTGCTTATGGAGGCAAGTTCTCTGATTGGAGCTACTCCACTTTGAGCAAGTAAGGTATTTACTTGCTTAGAGGAGAACTGTGTGTAACTTCATGAGTAACAAGCAGTGGCAGTGCCAGTGATCACACAGAAGCCAATTCAAAACTCTACTTTAAAATCTTCTCAGATCTGACAATTCTACTTTCCAGGTGAATATCCTGGCCTTGGGACTTCTGCTTTTGGTGTGTCCAGTTTTTTTGGAGGGCCTTCATGAAAAATGTGGTTTTCTTTTTTTGTGAGTTACATTGATCTTTTTCATATGTTTTTGATTATCAGGACCAAGAAAAGCTCTTGTACATACAGCAGGCGCAAAAAAAAAAAAAAAAAAAAAAATCTGAAGCAAAGATTACTTGAACAAATTTTCCATGGTTAAGCAGAAGCCTTGTGGTTGTTTAGGGACTGAAAGATGTGAGTACAGGTTATATCACTGTTCTTTATTTGCAGTTCCTGCCTATAAAGTAGATGCTTATCTGTTTCTTGATGCTTTTGAAAGGCACCATACAGGAAAGATTATACGATGTTATATGCTTGCATAGATGATAGCTGGATGACAAGTACTCAATCACTTTTGCACCTGTATTTCTTATAACTGAGTACATTTTCACAGGCTGCTCTGAAGTGTTAGCTGTGTTGATGGGTATGTCTTCAGCTTTCCTGAATGAAGGATAGCTCTTTGCTTCAGTTCTGTCTATCCTGCATCTGTTGGAATTGAGGGGTCTCAGCAGAAATGCACTTTCTTGCCATCTACAGTCTTTCAAAGTGGTGTAATTATCACAAGCAGAGTATGTGACACATCCTGTAGACAGCAATGGGAAACCTTCTTAATCATATTAGGCCTTGGGCCAGTACTCTGGTTTAGCAAAAATATTTGTTCACAGATCGATACCTTCTCAAGCATCAGAATACAATGGCTTTTTGTGAACCTTTGACCTTCCAGCACTACTGAGCCCCTTGAAGGTTAAGAGCAGGGGATGCTTGGCTTGGATTTGCTCTGTGATGTGGGAAGGGAATTCCAGGCTGATGAGCTACTAGCAAACCAAATGGAAAGCTCCCTACCTAAGCTCCTAACTGCCATTTTAAAGTATGGTTTTGGAAAAGCCCATGTATTATGGAAAAGCCATGTTCTGGAAAACTCCATGTCTTTCTAACCACACTGGCAGAGGTGCATGTGATTTCCATTCTTCTGTTGAAACCTTTTCCATAAATTCAAGTGAATCTGTCAGATCTGAGCTACCTGGATGTTAAGGCCCAAAGCTGGAGAGGAGCCAGGTGTGCTGTGATCAGGCTCTTTTTCCAATCTGTTGGACCAGTCAGTTCCCGGTTAAGTGTTGTGTCTGATAAGTAATATTTTATCATTAAAATGTTGCTGTTAGACTCAGGGAAGCTTCAGGGAGTCCTTCCTCATGGTACTTGTCTTATTTTTTCCATTAAGACCTACTAAACAAATAGGCGTTGGCTATATTTTTAAATTAAGAGGTATGGCAAATGGCCAATGGTCCTCTGGCTGTCTGTACTTCTTACCTGGTGATTAGCTTAATTCTCTGAATTTGTTTTGGGCCATTCTGACCAGTATTTGCCCATACAAATCTTGTATAGAAATGGGCATTTCCAGCAGTGTGGATACAAGCTGTTAGCGTCATATTTTGCTTTAGGGACAGGAATGGGTTTCCTAGTTCTCTCCTTCAGTAGTGCAAACATAGCAACAGGGCTGCTGCTATAGCAAAACCATCTATGTGGATCCCCTGAATGGTAAGAAGCTAAAGGACTAATATTATTCTGAACTTTTTGCTGAGAATAAACCTCCTATTTATTTTAACTTCCTTTCTATTCTCCTTGTTCTATTTATGTGACTGTTGAATTTGCACATGCATTTTATGACTCATAAAACAGTTTTCTTGACTGATCTATTATTTTTATTATCCTTCTAAGTTCCTGCTTTTTTTTTTATTTCAAGATTGTTACCTAATCTAAGGTCTTTCTATGTAAAATGTCCCTTCCCTGCTTGTGGAGAAAGTGCCAGATCACGAACACCTTTGACAACTCTCTTTCACATCCAAAGTCTAGAGCTGCATTGCCCTGCTATCTTTCTCTCCTATTTTTTTCTAAATGCTGTCTCCTAAATGATGAAAGGTTAACTTAAAAGATATTTTCCTTTACCTTTTTCTTATCATTACACCTGAGAAGTCTTATGCTTACTAAGCAAAAACTTGTTTTCTTAGACCATTTTTTACAATATTTTCCCAGTTATCTGGACTAGATGTAAAACAACACCAGTCATTGTAATTCTAATAACTACTTAGTTAAGAAATCTGCTTGCATCCAGGAATAATTAGACCTGTGATTCTTGCTAATATTTGTTCTCCAAACTTTACTTGTGAAGATCTCAATTTCCAATTGCTCTCAAGAATCTTAATCTCTGTGCAAAGCAAACTCTGTTATCCTCTTCAAATGATTTGAACCAAAAAGGATTCCAGTTTTGGCCAGTGCAGATCTCTTTAGACTGTTTCATTAGTGTATACTTTTTCTTGATAACATTATCCTCACTCCTGCTTTCTCAAAACATGCCCATTTCATCATGATAGATATGCTAGATTTTGCAGTGTTCCATATTTTGGTTACATATCTAGGAATGGTTTTACATGCTGAGGTACCCTAGCTAGGCTCATGATACCTGAGATATGTTTTCAAGATTTCTGGTTCCTTGTTTCTAGCATGTCATGAATGAATTTTAGGGCAAAGAGAGAGAAGTGATGCAGGATGGCAATCTCTCTTGTACTTGATAGGTTTATAGATCCTGTTACTGGGGTTCCTCTTATTTCCAGAGTGCATTTGGAGTAACAAGCGAGTCTGTGGTTTTCCTTTGCACCCCTTTTTCTTTAGAGCGTTGGCAAGTATTCTCTTAAGTCTCCAGTCATGTTGGTTGAAGAGATTTCTGCTTTTAGTTTTCTTCAGTTGCTCATGTCTGCTTGATGCTGTCATGCTCTGAGTTCTGTAGGCAATTGCATCTTACTAATGTCCAGATGAGCAATGTTTACAAAAGTTTTAATTAAATTATTTGCACTAATTGTGACAGATTTGGGTGCTCTTATATGATCAGTTTAGCCTGCAGATCCCTGGGAATGGTAACCTTCAGCTCTGGGTGCTGAGAAATGCTTGAGGTGAGGCTGAAAGTGAGAGTGAACCATGGTCTTACTTTTACACAGCCTTGGGGGGAGTAACCATTAGAAAGAGACGATGTGATTATTCATGGCCATAAAGCCCAAATCCAAATTTTTTGTTACCTAAATTGTTACATCTGTCTTTTTCTAATGGAAAAAAAATAGACTTTTTCCTCTGTTAATGTGGTATTTATGATATTTCTCAGGGATAACGCACATCTAATTTAGAGAAGGAAATTATTTGTTAGATTTGTTTGCACTTGCAAACTCTGGGTTTGACAATTTGCCAGGAAGCAGATGCATCACTTGACAAACCTCTTACTGCAGTGTCCTCCTCCTCTGGATTTCCTTAGCTTACATTTTTATATGGATCAGTGTACAGTACCTAAAATGGAGGAAAAGCAGCTTGTTCACAATTTGATTTTTCAGTTACTAAGAAAAAAACAAACAAAACCTTTGAATGAAGTTGCTGGACCAGGTGGAGAATTTAACAGACGTGTCTGTAAGTGTGGAATGTTTCTCATCTGTTGTTACATTACTTTTTAATAACCTAATTAAGAATTAGCTAAATCTTTCAGTGTAGGATCTATAGAGAAAACATTGCTAGATGAGAGATGCTAAACACTCTTCTCCTCATGACAGAATAACAGAGGTGTGTAGACCTCTGATTTTTCAATTTTCTGGCCAACGGGAGAGGGAGGCAAGGAGGAAAAAGTAGTGGGACTACTGAAATGAGAGGGGGAAAAGAAGATTAAACAAAATATTACTTAAAGCATAATTAAGAAAACAAGTAGTTTTTGAAATGAGATTTTTTTTTAAAGAATGTTAGAATATAATTTTTTTTTGTTTGAAAACTTCTAATGAATTCAATAGTAATTTGACATCTCAGCCACCCCCACACATTTTTCAGCTTACCTTGTTTTTACTCAAATCTTTGAATCAAACAATTCATTGTGTTGCTGCAACATTAAAGATGGCAGCAGAGAATGGCCTACAAAATAAGCTTTATTGTCAGTAACTCTTAGCTTTTCCACTTAATAATGTGCTTGATCCATCAACAAGGACTGACAGACATAGTTTATCTTTAGCAACAATAACAGGAGAGAGAAAAACACAATGTGATTTTCTGCAACAAACCAGTTTCCAGGACACTCCTGTTACTTGTACTGATTTTTGTAGTGAAAAGATATTTCCATTGACCAGAAATAAGATGGAATTATAAAAAAAAAAATCTCTCATAATCATGGGGATATGAAATACTCCCTTTATTGCTAGCTGTGTAGGGTATTAGACTGCTAACTCATATGCATTGGCCTAAAACTCATTTATTTTGCTCCTTGTTTAATTACCTGCTGCCCACTACTTCTCTTTGCTGCTCTTTCTCTTTCCCATGTCATTAGATTTCTCTGATCTCCACCACAAGTAGATTTAATGTGACACTTGTCCTCTTTTTCTACTCTCAATGGGAGATGAAGTGAAAGCTGATCCCAAAGAGTGGCAAATAGTGGAGAAGACCCCGAGCTGCATTTTCATCACGATGCCAATGTGTTCATAAAGGATGGCATTCATCTTACTTGATTTGGACAACTGAAGGCTAATTATCAATATTTACAGTCATCTGGGGTTAATTTATTTTTAATGCATAAGAACAGACAGTTAGACATGCACAGAAGTTGTTTTGTCCCTTCCTAATGAGGTGTATGTGGGTAATAGGGACTTGTTGCTAGAGATGCCTGCTTTTCTTTATTTACTATATTGAGAACCTAGGGGAATTAGCCCAGGTCACTAATTCTAGGTTTTAAAACTTGGGAAAAACTCCACACAAAGAACCTGACAGAACCATATTCAGAGCTCAGCAGTGGCTTCTTGTCACTATGATAAAGAATAATAAGTTTTATTTTTGTGTATTTTAATTTTATTACCCCCTATATGTTAATACTGAAGAACAGTCAATAATCTAAGGGACCTAGAGACCACATGCACTAGTAAATTAAACAGAGGCTGGGACCAGGCACTAAAACTCAGTCATCCATATTGTTAAATTGTTTGGCACAGTTTTGGCTTAGGCCAGCCAGATACCACAGGACATTAGCAATAACCATTTCAGATGTCTGGAAGATAAGAAAACTGAATAGCAGGGATGTGACCAGACTGTGTCAGCAGGCCTCAGATCTAGGTAACATGTTTGGGCACTATTTTATTAGCTTGGATATAGTTATAAATATTACCTAAGCTAACATATATCTTTGCATCTAAAATCTCAAGATCTCAGTGGACGACGGAAAGATGGTCTTTGAAATTAAGAGAATGAAAGAAATAAATAGGACAAAAAAGAAGAATGTGTAAAAGTTAGACGAGGCAGTGAAGGTGTGGTACTGTCTAAGCAAGAAGAAATTCTCAGTCATCATTCTTTGTCTTTAAAGAAGGCCAAGCTAGACTTGTTCCCAGGGTCCCTGAAATCCTGCACCTGAAGGAGAATGAAGCACATGTGCTATTGCAAGGGCAAAAGGTGTTGCTTAGTTGTACAGAGTTGTAACAACTGTTTTAGGGTCAGGCTTTGAATAGAGCAGTCCAGCAGATTAACTCCAACTTTAATATAGGCTTGATTTACTTGTTCAAGCATTTTTCTATTACTCTGTGTAATGATGTATGAAAATGCCTAAAAATGAAAAGAGGCCTGATGGTTTTAATTGCTGTGACCCTTCCCTCATTTCTCAAGTGCTGCATTTATTTGAGTGCTGACCGATGATAAATAAATCTCAGCAGGTTTGGCACATCACAGGACCAAGAATCCCGAAAGCCAGCAGTCCGTCTGAGTGGGATGGCTCCTCTCCTGATTCTTTAGTCATGTCACAGTGCCTCCTTTGCCGGGTTTGTTTTGCTATTTGTGTCCCTACTTGGGTTATAGTGGAAGGAAAGAAATTCTGTTTTTAGCACTTTTTTTTTTTCTTTACTAATGGGTCTGGGTAAATTTATTGGTTGCCTTGACTTCCTTGATCCTATTATCTCCCTCTCATCCAGCATTTATTTTTTGGGAAGTTTCATGCATCTTTTCCTCTCCTATTGCATGTTTTCCTCTTACTTTATCTTGAGGAGTTTAGAAGAGCCATCTTCCCACCTGAGCCAAGTTCACTCACTCAGGACTGGACCTCTCACTCAGTCCCTTGTTTTGATCTTCTCTGCACAGTGGAGGTCTTTGTACAGTGACTCCTTTTCCACTTTATATCTTCTTGCTTGAGCTCAGTGACTACAGCTGCACTGGTAAATAAAGTCAGGTGAAGGTGAGAAGTAGGTATTTTCATGCTACTTAATTACTAACATGCTCCTTCACACAATTTTATTCCAAATCCAGGTATCATGGCTCCCAGGCATGACTGAGATATGAGACGCATAGGTGGAAAGTTCCCGTTGGGGAATATGGACAAGATCACACCAAGTCTGGTTCCTTCTTCTCTGTGATGTCCCCCAGGGCTATCCCAGGATGTTTCATCCTCAGATACCCCTCACATGGCCTCAAGCCAATGTCACAACATACAATACCTATCCTCAATTTCATGCTACCAAAACAGTAATCTGCTGGAATGTGACACAGCCCTCACATCACTCAGATACTTTGAGACGGAAAATACACACAAAATGGCAGTAAATATACCTGCAGGCCCCTCCTGGGGCACAGAGATGAGGCAGGGCCCAGTGCTACGCAGGTCGCTTGTGGTCAAGGTCTGTTGTTTTGCCTCCTGGTTTATTTAGCAGCAAAAACGTAGTCTCTCTCTGCAAGTCTTGGCCTTGCTTGTGAAGAAAAGGGCCATTTCTGGTTCTGAGGCGCTGGTTGCTCTACATCACTTTAGTCTTTCTCTTTTTTACTTTCTCTTTCTTGAATGGGGAAGTTTTAGTTAAGTACGCAGTTTAGTCCAGTAACACAGCGCCTTAACTCCCACTGATTTCAGTGTGGTCTGAATGCTTAAATGCCTTAGACAATTCATACCTAAGTGATTTCAGCTCTAAACAACATTTAGGTGAAAGAAAATCTTAATGTTTTTGTTAGTTGCTTAAAGTCATTAAAACAATGACATCTTCCTAAACGAACAATAATTATTAAGCAATTATTCTCATATACGGCTGTTTGAATCAGTAGTGAGCTGTTTTTTTGGCTAGATTAGGAAATTACAGAAGATTTAAGACAGTGAAATGGTACACCCTGATGTTAGACCCACAGCTGGTCTCTGTCAGTGTCTCAAGGCAAAGCCTGGCTGATGCCAGAGGGGGTCCAGGCCTTGCTAAACGCTGGTGCAAATTGATGCCAACGAGCAATGTTATTCCTTTCCTTGCTGTGCCATGCCTTGTGCATCCCACCACCACTGTTCTTCTGAGGGTCTCCTTCAGCTCTACAAACATTTCAGATAAGGGAGGATTGTGTCAAAAGTGGCCATTTGATGTACCCATGTAAGCCTTTTGCTTTGCTCTAAAACCAACATTATAGCATGGACAGGCACTGGGCACAGTCTCACAGCAGTGATTCACCGTTAATTCCAATGAGCTATCTATCCTGTGCTATCTTGTGTTATTACCTAAATATTTTGTGAGGGAATTTAAATTATATGCTGAATAAGGAACATCAGCTGATGCAATAGGGGTTTAGAGCTAGTTGCTTTTCTCTTCCTAAGATACCCCTGTGCTCCTCTGACAGAAAAAAATAATGAAAAAAAAAAGCGAGTTAAGGCAGCCTAAAGGCCTTTTTCTTGGGTATAAGGAGAGTTGCTGAGTAATTAAGTGTTGCTGAATTGGAATTGGAGTTCGTTACATTCCTAGTCCATGGTGAATGCAGAAAGATGAGGAAAAAAAGCATAGAGCTACCCGCTAATAAAAAAAAATAATAAAAAATGCGCAGAAAAAGACACTTCTCAGGAAATGGAATGACATTTTCCAGGAACTAATAAAAGCGGACCTGTTCTCTAGCCCACTGGCATAGCCCTGCAATAGTCATGTGGCTCTCTGACATAGAGAAAAACAAATTTAATATGAAGCTGTTGATAAATACAGTTTGTGTCCTACTGAGTTGTCAGCTAAAACAAATGCTTCCATTTTCAGCTGAAACCCTGGAAGGGTGTTTTTAATCATAGTGCATAAAAAAATATTTTTGTCAGTTGACCTGTTTTAAGATTCTCTATTTTTCTACCAAATACCTTTTAATCAGGTAAATTGACAAAGTCTTATGAGATTTTTTTAAAAAATGCAGCCATATGTGATGAATTTTTGCTGTCTTTTAGACTTGGTTTTACTAGTATCATCAAAAAAAACCTGGAGAAACAGTTACATAATGCTTTCCTTTCAGCTGTTTGCACCTGGATTAATCAATTAGTATTTATAGTGGACAGCTAACGCCTCTGGGATTTGGTTGTGCTAGACTTATAGCTGCTGAGAATGCGGTTGCAACCACTTTTTTTTGCCCTTAATGGCATAGAATTTTTTTTTTCCTTGTGATAAAAAAGAGGAGGAAATAATGAGGTTTGGAGGCTAAACATAAAACTAAGTGCTGTCATATCTATGCATTGTGGTGAAAATATGGAGGAAGACTCTCCCTATGGTTTGCACTCTACTGGAACCTGAACAATTAGAACTGTTTCAAATCCCCATGTCTGCTCTGGGTATGCAATTATTTAAGGCAGTGGTTCAAATTTGAAATATTGCTGTGTTGCTATGCAGACTTGAATGAAGCTCCACATCCTTATGGCATCCACAACTTGATCCTGACTCATGGTTATTTTTGTGCTGTGAAAGAATTAACAAAAGAATGACATAAAAACTGAGGAATAAGGGACAGAAATGGCTGGGGAAATGTATATAGCTCTCTGAACAGAGGGGAGTTAATCAGGTAAGGTAACACAGCTGACAGGAGCAGTATGTACACTGGGCACATGCGAAGCTGGAGCCTGGAAAGAGAAAGGTAACTGAGCTAAAGGATAGGTCTTTATCTGTTACTCTTCTCAAACCCAAGGATAAGACTTTTTAAAGGTTTCAGGAAAATGCTAATCATTTCCATTTAAATATTAAGTAGAAAAAAAAAAAGTTTTCTATAAAAATACCTTAAAGGTAGTAACAACAAAAAACATATTTGTTTGTGAGTTTTTCTCTTCTGAAACAAACTGATCTTCAGAAATGTTGAGTTCATACACTGGGAGCAAGCCCACACAAAAGTTGACCTCATCAAACTATAAAAGTCTTTCTGAGGGTAATCTGCTAAAATGAAAAGTGAATATTTATAAGAGAATATGATGTTGTTCTGGAGAAGCACCTCACAATTAAGTCGTTGAACATAACATTTTCGGATGGCTACTGCAGATAAAATCCAGAAAATTGCAAGAGAGTAGTTTGCAATGAAGAGTTGTTGACTAAGTTGTCATGTTCCCTTGGCCATGTTCTATAAGAAAGTAAGAAACTAAGGCCACACACAGTTGATTCATATGGTCACACATATGATTCACTGCTGATTTCCAGCCATGTTAAGTGGAATTTATGCTACAGTTCTGTGTCTGTTTCTGTTCTTGTTTTTGCTGTTGTAAAACAGATGTGGCTATGCTACGGTCACTGGAATTACATTACATAAGCTAAGTCAGAAACAGATTTAGTCTAGATTTTTTTTAATACTACTTTTTTTAACAGATGTAGATATTTGTCTTAAAAAAATTGCAACTTGATTGTGCAACATTCTTCATTAGATCCTGCAATGGCCTTCTAAAGAAGAGTTGAAAACCAAGAAATCAGGATATCAATTCCATTCAAATAAGTTTCATAGATGAGGAGAAATCTGCCTTCAGTAAGCCAAAGAATCTCATTTCTGTAGTATAAGTTTGGAAGATGCTCTTCCAGAATATTGTGGCATAGTGTAATGATTATTAGCTCAATTCACTGACACAATTACTATAGACCATTTAACACAAATGTATCCCCTGTTGCTATCCATTATACTAGTAGCTTTAATAATGTCAGTACATGCGGCAGAGAGCACAGCACATCATAAAAGAAATATGGCTGAGCTGTGCTAGTAACATATAATCATATATTTATAATAAGAAACCTGTGACAACATATTACCCCTTGAAGATAAAGGAAAAGACTACCTTGTATACCAACTACAGGCTACTGAAATCAAACATTGGGCCAAAATATGATTTTTCTCATCATCATTGGCAGCACTTATTCCCATCAACTACTGTCCTGTCCTCTTGGATTGGATTCATTTCACCTTCCTTATTCATCTAAAAGTTCATTGTCTAAGCCTGAGCTAATCACCTGAGACTCCCTTTAGAGCCAGTAGAGAGAAATATGTATCTCCAGAGAGTGATATTTCTCATCCTAAGATATCTGCAGGATGGCAGAAGGAATCACCTCTTTGCATACAAGTAACTGGGTGAATCCATCCCTAACCACAGTAACCATTTAATTAGTCTGCAGTGTGGTCAGATAAAGTCACTCCTTGTCTTTCTCATAGAGGCCATCTAGTATCCAGAGTGATTTCAGGAAGGCTGTGAAGCCATGGAAATTTCAGTCCCAAAGGAAGAGCAGTCACAAATAGAGACACTGGTTCTTCCTAGCATCATGTGGCATGCTCATTCAAATGTCCAGAGCTTGCAGGAACTGTAGGATGTTTCCGCATTTAGCTGCAGAGGTAGTTTGGGACCTAATGCTAATTTAGGGCAGACGTCTCACTGGCAAGTGTTAAACAGCACTCTCCTCGCAGCAGAACAGGGAGAAGCATGCCTGAACCTCCTTGGGAGGTCCGTCTCTTTGGGATTGTAGCAACAGTATTTGTATTACAGAAGTCATTTAAAATTGTAAATGAAATATCTTAATCTACCCTCTGCTGTGGCGTCATTCAGGTGGGTCATTTTCATGAAGGAGGGAGGAAAACAGGGCAAGGTGAGCATCACAAGAGCTCTCTGGCTGCACATGGTAGCCTGTTATAAAGCCAAGGACTGTGGTGCTTTTCCTCTGCAATTCTCTTGATGCAGAAGGCAGGAATGGAAAAAGCCTGATGCCCCAGCCATGCCAGCTGGCCCACCAGCCAACGGGACAGGAAAGTGCCTTAAAGTATATTACACGGAAGAAAATTAAACAGAGTATTTGTTGGATTTGTGATAGATTTTGCAATTTCCTATGCTAATGAAATTGCCCAAGAACCCCAGTAGCTCCTAAGAAAGCGCTGAGAAAGCTCTTGAAGAAATCCCATTTCAATTTTCTTATTTAAGTTAGTAGGGAAAAGAGACCTCCTTGTTATCTAATTTGTTGATGAGTTCAGACACTTTCTGGAATGATTTCTTGCATAATTTACCTTATTGGTACATTATTTATAAGCCTTCATTCAATTTCAACTCAGGGTTGGGATGTAAGTCTTACGTAATGAGTAGCTGGTGTCCCTTTGTTTCAGTGGAATCAGAAGTGCTTTTGACAACCTAGGGATTCTCAATAAAGTAGCAATATGATCAGAGTTAATCTTTCACTGCTGAATCATTACAAAATGCTCCCTTGCCTTTGCATTAGAGGAATTAAAATATATATATGTCCTTTATCAGTTGAAGAATATGATTTATTGAGGAGCATTAGTTCCTGATTAAATTTGTGCCCCAAACTGAATCCAATATCTGTGTCTGGACGCTATGTTTTTATGACTTTTTGTATAAGAATAAGCAAAAGATTCGTTAAAGTTCAGCCCAGAGACCCAGATGTGGGAAGATCCAAATGCTGAGTGCCTCAAAATGTGAGGACTTCAGTGATTATTCTGTGATACAGGTTGGAATTAAAGAGTTCACTGAGGCTTTGCTTCTGCATTGCTTCTGGGACCACAGGATTTCCTTCCACTTCCTGGCAATGTGGTTTAATAATACATATGTTAAGAAGAATGTGTAAATATATGACAGCGCCTCCACTCACTGTGATTGGCAGAACCCCCTTTGTGACAGGTAGCTAATATATTAAGGTAAAGGAGTGCAATCAGTTGATTGAGATAATAAATCACTATCTTTTAAAAGTCTGGTACTTACCAGGCAAAAAGGCTTCTGTCTGTCCTCCTGAAACATTTTCTTTCTGCCTTGTTATTTTGTTTACTGGAGCAGGAAGTAATTTATTGCTTCTACGAAAGTTTATTACTTAATATGTCAAGCTTTGAACTAAGCTGGCCTTATTAATGTGAGAATCAGTGTTCCTGCAAAATGTGTGGAACATTTTATATGGAATAAAATTCTTGTCTATCATGGTAAAATCTGCAATAGGAGCATTTGCTGCCAACGGTAGGCAAACTTTCTGTTTCGCTCTTATCTCTATTTTAATGCCTGTTTAAAGGCACAACTTTGAAATGACAGCTGAGTTTTTCCTTTTTTATTCCCCCAAAGGAAAATGTACTTCTCTATTTAAAACAAAAACTAAAATTACCACTATTCATAGTGTGGTGTTCTTCATGGATTGTATGCAAACATTTGCATGCCGCTAATAGAAATCCTCAAGTATCTTCAAAAACGTTATTTTTTCAAATATTTGGTTCTTTTTCCTTTCTGACTGGAAGAGATTAATAGGCACTCTGATGACATTTTATGAACAATTCTCTACCTGTTTTGGTACCTGACACGGTTTTCTGAAGAAAGGAGGAAGCGCGGATTCCTTTGAATTCTCAGGCGTCTTTCTTTTAAAATATTCTCAATTTTTCACTTATTGATTATTTTAGAAAACCATATTTAAGAGCTTGCATTGGTTGAACAGGCATTCATGCTGAAGATGAGAGTTAAAAAAAAAAAAAAACTAAAAAAAAAGCAAAACAAACAGGCATCATTTTCCAGGTTCAGATCTGTCTGGTGGGAACTCAGCTGTCAAACCTTAATTGCGGGCCGTTTGCTGAATCCTCGCTGGAAGATGAAGCACGTTGCTCCCCAGCCTGTTCATAATCACCTTCCGTGCCGTGGTCCAGTGGGAATTCATTAAGTGGTGTGCTTAATTACGTAAATATGATGACTTCTGCTGCCTGCCCTCCCTTTGCATTTAGAAGCCTGTTTAGCTGCTGGTGACTGTCTATATTCAGCTCTGTGCAGGCAGTCTTTGAAAATGCTTTGAAATTCTTTGAAAAACAAGCTGTGTGGTCGAAGTCCAGAAGTTAGCATGTTCTGGCTCTTATAGATCGATAGGTAGCAAAGCAAACAAACACGTCTGAGTCAGAAATATTCCCTCCGGGGAAGACTTTTTATGGAGTAAAAAGTAGGGGTTGTTACAGATACTTCAGCTAGAGCAGTAGTTGTTATGTGTAGTTAAGAGCATCTTTCCAAGTCCACCCTGTGCTGTCCTTCCCACGACACATAACCTTGAGTGGTCTTTGCCCCCAGGGTGTGCAATGCAGACTGTGCAAATCAGGACTGCGGCAAGAGGAGGCAGCAAGACTACTAAAAAAACCGTATTTTTAACCACTAGTCTTCGTTCATGGTGTGCATTCAATAGTGCTTTGTGCCCAGTGTTTTGTTCACCATGTTTGCAGGAGTAGGATTTAAGTAACTTTCAGTTATTTTAAATAAACTTATTCATATTTACAGTGAAATTGTTTTCTACACTGGCAACAGAAGGAGAGAAAAGCATGAGTGAAAGTTGTAGTGCACTGGAGAAAAGCAGAAGCGAATTTACAGATGCTAAACATGCCATGTAAGCCATGGCCACTGTATGCTGGTCAGGGAAAGGTGCCTGAGAGTAAGGATGCTGCAGATGAATTGCTACAAGATATTCAAGATTGGGGATTGAAAATATGCTGACAGCTTGGTGGTAAGATTTCGGGTGCACATTCTTCACTCGGTCAATCTGCAGGAAAAAGTATTCTTATAAGAGCACCTTAATATTAGAACGGGAGAGAGAGTCCCACTTTCCACAGTCACCAAAAGAATTCATAGGACTGGGGATCTGCTCTTTTGTCATCGGCCAGCAGTTCTCAGCAACAGCTTCAAGCTAAAGTGCTTCAAAAAAAAAAAACAAAAAAAAAGTCTTATTATTTTTTCATCAGTTTGAGTTACCTTCGCATTTAAGAACACGGGCCTTCATGGCTCTCCTCTTTCCCAAATTGCTGGCTGCATAGCTAAGTCACCAATATACAGTCTGTCCTTGCAGCCTAGGAGTAGACACTTGCTTTGCTGCTTGTTCATCCACCCTGCTTAGAGCTGAGCAGCCTGGGGAAAGCTGTCCTGGATGTCAATCAGAGAGATGAGCATTTTTCAGAGGAGTTTAACCTAATATGTTTCAGATTTAACAAAGATCAGGGAGATGACTGAGCTCGACTACCATCTTGCTGGGATATAGGAATGCCTAAGTGGTAGAAACAATATCAATTTCTGAAGAATGATGGAATTTGTATGTATGGACACTCATCAGCTGAGTCACCACGATTAATTTCTGTCTTTTGTCTTTTTATAAATTGAAATTCAGAAGCTAAATTTGTGCAGATTTTAAAGATTTTTCTGTTCTAGACATTTATGCCTAGGTTTATACTGTCTGCTGTCCAGTCTTATAGATATAGATGACCAGAAGAATACTCCAACGTCTTGGAGTGAAAGCTTTGCTAGACCTGCTAGCAGGCACACGACTTCTCTTTGAGGTCCTACATGTTAGCAATAATTTCATTGCAATAGGTATGTCAGCAACTTACTTGATGAACGGAAAAAAGAGTTATTTTCGTTTCTTTAGGGAAAAAAAATGTGGTTGTATTGTTTGGTGCCTTTATTCTACACAAGTACTGCAATATGGATGTGTTTGCTGAATTACTTGACTGTTGGGTCAAATGAATTTTGAGATACACTGGAAGCTGAGGAAAAAACTAAATGCTCAGTTCGTAGCTGATCTGAATTCAGACCTTCTGTCTTGACCCTATCCTTCAGGTAAGCATCTTCCAGGATTAGTAAATATATCCAAAAGCACAGACGCACTTCTTCCTGCTCTAGTTTCTGCCAGCACAACCACCTAAATTTTGTGGTGACTATAAAACAATTCTGTCATGTTTGAAAAACTTTTTGCATTGCATTTGCAAAGAAAGTAAAGTAGAAAAAAAAAAGAAAAAAAAGGAAAAAAATACCTCAAAGGAAGAATATAAAAATAAAAATACACCCACTCTTCTTTCTGTGTTTTCAAACTAGAGCAGAGTATCAAAGATGAAAGCATCTCCTTTTCTTTTAATCTCACAGTGCAGCTGTCTCATCTGTTGTCTGCAATGTGTCAGTGTCGCAGATGCAGGTTTCACCTTTCCTCAAAAGCTGCCTCCTTTTGACAGCAGTGGCAGAAAGGCTCACAGGATCCTCAAAAATACCGGCTCCCTGGACCCAAGACTCATTTCTCCAGGACAGCTCCAAGTCACTCTGACTTTCCTAGCTCCCAGAGAAGAGGATAACAGCAGTGACACATGGCCCTCCTGGTCTTTCCAAGGTGCTCCTATATGAGCATCTCAGTCCCCTGCTGCAACATCCTTAGCTTGGTCCTTTTGATCTAACAACCACGCTAACTGGAATAGTCTCATCCAGAGACATATGGATGTTCTTTCTTTGATTATCCCTCTGTCACGAGAAGGTCAGAAGTGGCCTCCAAGTTCTGGCTGACTGTACCTTGCACCTAGTGCTCTGCCCTCAACAGAGCATTGCAACAAGAAACACATGCAATAGGACTTCTTAATATTAACAGAATTCACAATGATTTAGGCTCTGGGACCTCCTAAATCTTTTTTAAGAGCAGGAGATGATGTCCCTTATTGTCATGTGCTGTGGCTTTGTTCCCAGTGTGACCTGGTATGCGAGTGGATATCACTCATAAGTAGAAAGTGAGTGGCAAGTCACGCCTTTATAACCCAGATAAACACTACTAAGCCCATATTTGAAGATTATTGCAGCCTTATTGTGTCAGAGGAAATGAAGAGGTTTTCTTTTCTTCAAGATTCTGTTGCAGAAAACAGTTTATTGGAACTTCTTTTCTCTCTATAACTGGGGCAAACTAAGAGCCTGGAGGATACACTGAACAGGTCTATCCCTGAGGGTGATGCATTTGATGAAAAGTAAATTAATTGCACAAATCTTTAGCAATAAACTGGTTAATAATGTATTGATCTCTGAATTGCAGAACACAGTAAAAGTATCAATATGTCTTTTTTGAATGCCTGTGTTCTTTTTCAGATATTCTGCTTATTTACCCCAGGCATATTATTCTGCATTACTGGGGAGAAAGTCAAGTATAGGGTAGTTGTGGCTGCTCTTCCAAAATTTATTAGAGAGTGATTTAATAATATGACTTGCACTAATGCATTCAAGAAATAAGAAAAGAAGGGATGACCCTTTTAAAATAGATATATTTTCATAATATTTCTACAAATTGTGTAAGGAATAGCAATTAGCACCAACAAGATTGAGACCAATCTCACTTTCCCTGTTTATGCAAGTATTGATTACACATATGAATATATGCAGAAAGCTTAATTATCATGAGCAAGGATTAACTTTGCCTTTCCAAAGTGCTGCCTCAGTGAGGTAACTGGGATGTGAACCTGTTGCCACTGAAATCATGGAGCAAACAAATTTTATTGCAAAGCAAAAAGCATGCTCTTAATTCCCACTCAAGTTGCTTTATGAGTTATGAAGCTTGTCTGGTTTTGCAGTTGCTCCTGGTCCATCTAGTCTTTCAAGATCAGTGCAAAATCTCCTTGTAACTCCGTGCCTGCTAAAACCAAGACAGTTTAAGCAACAGTTGTTCGACAGTTGTCGACAGGTGGAAAATTCTCTCATGTTGTTACCTAGCACATGGAGATAAAAGAGCAGAAAATAAAGAGTGCATCTCTCTGCTGCCACGTCTGCCTGTGGCTGGAGATCCAGGAGTGCAGCTAAGTCTGAGACCCTTGCCCACAGCTCTGGACTTGAGCACAAAAAACGAGCCCAAACAGCTTTGGCATTTCCACTGGGTGGAAATCTTTCTGTTTCCAGCACATACGCAGTCGTATCTAAAGGGAGTATAAGGAAATTGTATTATGGAGTAGACACTTTTGATGTTGCACAGAGAGCAACTGCAAACAGAGCAAGCGCTGAAAGAATGCATTTCCGTGGTTAGTAACACATTTATATATATAAAAAAGCACACAAGAACAACACTAGTTTTAAAAGCTGCTAGTAAAAAATGAACACAATTATCCTCTCCATGTTTGGAAAGGAGTTTCTATAAAAGTGAAAAATTATATTACCACCAGAGCAGGTGGAGTCTATTTTTTGTGTTCCTTGCTATTACTGCAGAGATTTCTGTATGGCAGAAATTTTTTTTCTTTCCTTGTGTATTTCCTTGATCACAAAATGGAATCATAATTCTCATTTGGACACCACTGCTTATTGCCATAAATGTGATTGTGATGCCACAAACAATATTACATTCCTTTTCGCTACCTCAATCAATGTAGTCCAATTAGTTATAAGACTTTGTAGCAAAGCTTTTACTTCCATCTGTATTTTTGCATCACCTTGTACAACATAGTTCCTTTTTCTTTTTTTTTTTTTTTTTTTTTTTTTTTTTTTTTTTTTGCCTGCTGGGCAGTTAAAAAAAGGACTAAATAATCAGTTAATCATGAGGAGCAGAGATTGTCCTTTTCGTGGGCTGAAGGACAATTCTGAGGGAGCTGCTGCTGGAACTGGTCCTCCAAAGGTAGATAAGCTGGTAGATAAGCACAATGTCCCATGCTCCACACACTCATCTTTGGTCACCATTGACATCTCAGAACTGATTGCAGAAGGCTCTTCTCCTGTCTCACATATATGTTAAGTAGCATAAAAGGCTTTATTCTGACCTACAGTCAGATAAAGTAACCACATTGAAAGGACAATTTGGATGGTGACTAATCAAGCTTGCTCTTAAATATAGAAAGCTGTTCTAGAAGGAAACAAGGACTCATTTTAATAACAAAGGGGACCACACTGGACCTTTGGTCTTATATTTGATCATGGCGCTGCCATTCTTAGTATTTGGGTGCATTCCTTTACTCAGTCCCCTGGCACAAGAAGACCGATTAGACATTTACAAAATGAAGTTTTGTTTCAACATGAGAGAATGACCTGAAATGTGGGTGCTTGACACATGGGGAGTAGCTCTAAAACTCCTATGAACTCACTTATTCTTCCTTATCCTGAGGTCTTTGAGAACACAGCCCATACCCCTGCCTCTGCTGATCTAACACTGCAGGTCTCTCCCATTGCTGAGCGCTGCAATACAATTCATCTGTTTATCCTTTTATCCCTGTGTCACCTTGATGGATGTACTGCACACAAGGAAGGAACGTTGTTGGGTTTCAACTTTCATTTTTATGAGAAGAGAACGGAGATTTCTCCTTTGCAGTGGGGATGTGTCGAATGGATCTGATTGCCCTCCAGACAGAATAGACTCCTTTAAGGTTATCTAACAAAATATTTTGGTATGGACTTTTCAGTAGGTTTTAAGCATGTGGATAAGTTACATATCTAGCTGATTTGATGAAGAGTGGGGGCGGGATTTGCTGAGCCACTGTTTTAACTGTGAGAAATAACATCGTATTGTAAAGGCAGCTCCTTTTTAATTTAATTTAAATTTACATTTTATACGTACTTGAAATTACATTTTTGTTGGGCATCCTCAAGTTTTTTGAAATTGCACAAGATAAGGCTAGACAGAAGGGTACAGTTGAATTTGGGTACCCTGATGCCTTTATCTATAGATTCTCTGAATCTCTGGTGTGTACTCCTGCAGTTAATTCATTCATCCTTTTTTTTTTTTTTTTTGGATGGCATAATGCTATTATATACATCTTTCCAGTCTCATTGTAAACCAGCCAGTACAGATTGGTTTGTTCTGAAAAATAAAAGCTAATAACAGTGTTCTCACCATCACCTTTTATGAGCTGCTCTTTTAATGTCTGTAAATAAATATAATGAGGGCTATAGTGCTCTGAATGCCTTGATGCTTTCTCGAAACTTCTTTGGAGATCTTTTCAGGTCTTCTCTGTTGTGATATGAGACAACTTTAGTTGTATTATGATGGGAGGAAGAAATTGATCTGCAACATTATTGGAAAGTATAATACTGAACAGCCCTGAGTCATCCCCTTTGACAAAAGAGAAAATTGAGGTACAGGGCAATGAGGTGACTTTATTGAAGTCACACACAGGCAGTCACTAGTCCTTCCAAATGCAACGACTCATCTGACCTGTCTCCTCTCAGCAATGCCATGTGAATTTTGAATATCCTCAGCTCCTCTGTTGAAAGCAGTATTTGATGAAGTCAAGTAATAACTTCCCTAGTGTGTCTGGGGAAATCTTTTAAATTTTTTTTTCCTAATAATCTCTGAGCAAAAAAATTGATTTGAGAAAGTCTTGTTATTTGCTGTGAAATCCTGCTCACGCTGCAGGTGCTGTGCCTGCCTCTAGCAGACAAGTACCTATTGCCCACATTGCAAAGCCCACATCACAGCTTACACTACTCAGGCTTTTTTCCATCTTCAGTGGAAAGGATAAATATCACGCAAACCCGGATACCGAGCTGCCCTGTCTCTTACATGGTAACAAGAAGCTGGGCTTTAGGGCTTTAGACAAAAAATGCAGAGTTCTTCTGCACATCTATCTTCAAAGCCAGAGCAGGAGAGACCTATTATCCATGGGACAGGAGGAGCAAAGAAAAATTAAGCAGGTAACAGAGAAAATATTAACCCCATCTGGCTCAGAGGAAGTTTAAGCTGATATTCTTTAGATTAGAAATAGTGCGAGGGACATAGATCAGTAGATAAAGACTGTGTAGATCAACTTGTCTTTGCTTAGCCAGGGGTCTCCCGTGCTGTCCCCTGAGACAAACTGACCAGGTGAATAACTACTATTACTGCTTAGTCTGTGCCCATGCGGAAACGTCAAGCTACTGAAAGTGTCAAGACAATTTATGCTTTCCTGTAAACTGGACATCATTTCAAATCCTATCCTATCTGCAGTACACGGTCTGGTATTTCCAGTAAGCAGTACAAGAAAAAAAATACATACACGGTATGTGTGAGAGCTAACGTAACCAGTAAATCATATCTATATGGAATACCAAATAAGGTGTCTAAGAACCTGCTTAGCTAATAGTGAGGTTTCCCAGATGCACTTGAACTGCATTTTCCCAGAAATCACATTGTGTTCCAGCAAACACAGTTTCACGTTTTTTCTAATGAACGATCGATGATACCACCCTGCTCAGTACAGCATTAATGGGGAAAATGAAAACAACTGACTAAAATTCATTGCTTTTTCAGCATGGATAAAATGAACTAATAATAATAGTCTAATTTCCAGGCATTGCATGCTTAGCCTACAATAGTATCTTAATTGCTCAGGCTTGAAATAAAATGTGAATGACTTCATATGCATGCTATTCTGTTCAAGTAACTTTGAGTAAGTGGTCAAGACTTTGAAAATGTTGTTGTTAAGACTATGAAATTTTAATTTGCCTCTCTTGTGTGGCCCTATGTGGCAATGGTCTATAGTTCCATAGCTGTATTTTATTTGAATATATGGGGGGTATGACATACTTGTTTTATGGCCTAAGCATTGCTTTCAGAGAACATTTGGACTATGAGGGGGGGTTAAATGACCCTTTCCTTATTTATTGCAGAAAGTGAAAAAAATATGTAATAATGGAGGCAGAGAAATATTCTGCCTCATTACTAGTTTAAATTCAAATCAGCAAAATGCTTTTGAAGTTAGAATTGCTGACTGTATTTTTACCTTATGCCCATAGGTTATGTCCCACAAGAAATAAATGCACTTTTCAAATATGAATATTATAAGTGGTTCTCAAACCTCTAAGATTTCACACATACACACAAACACACAGACATGGATGTTCCTCCCCAAATTCAGTGTGGAAGATTTTTCTTCTGAAACTTTCCAATAAAAATATTTTTAAATTATACAAAAGAGCCTTCCTTACTGAACATCAATTTCTTCACCCGAGTTTGAAAAGAATGCTGAAAATTGTGAGATATTCAGTACAGGTTTCTTCAGAACCGTGTTTTTTATCTGATGCAGGAGTGTCCAAGGGATGAAATAATGACCAGGAATGACTTTAATTTTACACTCTGGATTGCTATGACTATAGGCTATATCAAACATAGATGGCAATAAATCAGAATAGCTTCTGTTCTCTCTCCAAACCCACATGTGGGCCTCAAGGAAAGGTAATTTTTTAAACTTATGAACCCAATTAGAACTAGACACTGTGAATGTATAAATGTGAAATCTTTCTGCTAGAGTCAGTTCAAAACTTTATATGAGTCTGGGGGTTTAAATTATGAATTGTCCTGATGTTCATAGCCATAATTTCTTTATGATAAGGCAAAACATAATTCAGAGGAAATGTCAGGGAGATTCATTACATACTAGAGAATTAACAACATCTCAAAAACATTTTTTTATGAAAAAATGAATTATTCAAGAGTCATTTTCTTGAGTTCAGGCTGTATTGGGCTGTGTGTTCAATTTAGATTCAAAACTTCTGAGTTGCAATGCAGTGATGTATGTGTGTGTCTCGTCCCTCATACATAACTTTCACTCTCTGTGGTCTCACAGCCTTCAGTGAACTGTTATTGCCATTTCAGAGAAGGTGAGACTAAAGCGCCTTCAAAATTCATATTGATGTGATTCTCCCCATTGATGACAGAGGCAATTTAAAGTGATTGAGGAAACAGTCCATATCACAGGCATCTACAGTTATGTGGGATGAACCTGTGTCAAATATTATTTGAATTAAGAAATAATCTTTAATAGTGATGTTCTGGCACATATACTTGTATCTTAATTCTTAGATCTTGTTTCATTTCTTATTTCTAACAAGTTTGGATTATAGCCAACTTTTTAAAGTAATGTATATTTTTGCAATTTTCCGTATGTGAGAGGCAGTACTCGTGTTTTTATTGAGAAAGATTGAAACACATTATTTCCTGGGGCTTTACCACATTTCTGAGCCTACACTGAGGTGTTTTAATTTTTTCTGAGTGTCTCTGTAGAAATCACCATCAAGAATGGTTTATCAAGAATGCTACTCAAGTGTCATAATCAAGTCTGTCCTAAAAAATATCTTAGACTTGATACTGTATATTCAATTTGCTTAATGACGATGGCTCAGATATTTTCCTGGGAGAATACACCTGCAGAAGCCTCTTTTCTTTATAAATCTCTTTCCTTAAACTCTGCCCAAAGCACCTGAACAGTTAAGGTTCTCCTGTTTCCCATTTCCAAAATCCATCTACTCTATACCCTAGAACAATAAAACTCTGTTTGAAATTGCATCCATCTTGTGAACCTATGGGTGGTTTATATGTATAATTAGTAGAAGAGATTTTTTTATTATTTAACAATGCATTTTGGAAAAAAAAAAAAAAGAGAAAAAAAAAGACATATAAGGATTATTATGTTAGAAAGAGTAACAATGTAATTTCCAAAGCACAATTGCTTCCTAGAGTCAACAGTGATGATATTCTGGGATGGTAGGATCTTATTCCTTTTGGCTCTTTATGGATAAAGGCAATGGGAAAGAAAAGAAGAAGCACTGAGTAGTGGCTGCAGTTCTTCCCTAAGAAAGTCAGTTAGAAAAAAAAAAAAAAAAAGAAAAAAAGAAAGAAAGGATAATCTTAAAACACTTAATTCCTCTGTGGACATGAGACTCTAAAGCGCCTATTGCTTTGTTCAGACATCATGGTTACCTGTGTTCACATGACAGTAAGTAGTAGTACAGGGGGGTATTTTTCAGGGGAAAAAAACGATATAGTGAAATCAGAAGAGGCCTCAGGGACAGAGAGAGACCAGTGGGCCTGACTGTTTGGTGTAGAGCGAGCAGCCTCTCAGTAGCCGGGGGCTATCACTGTCTGTGCCACGAGCATCACATCCGTTTAAATAAAATGATTTAAAAGTGAAAACAGGCATGGATACAATGCATGTCTGTGCAGAAGAAGCCTTGCAATGGGGTAGCATCCCCTGCAGCTTGCTGGGTACCATTTATCCTGACAGAGGATGCCTAGATGTCCAAGGTCGGCCACTGCAAATTGAGAAGGAGAGCACAACCGTGTTTTATTGCCTCCTCCACGAGGTGCCTGTAAGGCACTCTGTTTTCCCCAGGAGCCTAATCGAGTGAAAACACTTCTCATTTTGCAAATCCTGCGTGCATTGCAGCCTCCAGGCAAACAAGGAGGGCATGCTCCTGCAGAGTGCTGGGAGACTCAGTGTTCCTTGAAGCTGGTGCTTCACAAGTCAAGTGCGCGATGTTTCCCGCTTCAGCTCTTTCATGAGCTCGCTTCAGCTCTCGTCAGCTTTGCTGATTTCTGCTTCCAGGAGGAAATCCTCCATTTAATTTAGAGGGATGCCTCTGGCTTTGCCGAACTGCTAGCTTCATCAAAAGCTTCAGCATTGTTGAATTCTAATTAAAAATAAAAATTCAGCAATTATCACTCATGCTTGCACACAGATCTATGCCATGCTTGAAATACCACGTTTTTTTGGTGTACTTATTTGCCTCAATGTATTTATGCTCTTACTCACAGTTAAAAAAAAATAGGGAAATTTCAGTAAAATAAAAAGCACCAATCCAGTTATTCACCTCAGGCCCTTTCATGCTGTTTAACTTCTTCCACTTGCAGGTACACTTTGTCTTGTTTGTGACCATAACCATTTCTCCTGCAACCCATTTTCACTCTTAGGGTTTGCTGGTGGACGCATTTCTGTCCCTTTGCTATATATTGTGCATGTTGCCTGGCCACATCCATTTCCTTGTGCAACCGAATGAGCTCAGGGCATAAGTGATTCCCTGGTTAGCGGCTAACTCATATGTTACTAGAGAACCGTGGTATTTCTATGAACAGTGAGCCTATCAGTATAGAGAAATCTCTGACTTCAGGGTACCTTGTGCTTGCACAGGAAAAACCTAAAGTCCAGAAGCGTTACTTGCATCCTCTTCTAGCAAACTAGTTTAGGTAATACATAGCCAGGCTGCACTCACCAGGTATGACTCACCAGATATGCAGTATTTGTTAGTTTAAATTTCTTTTTCATTTTTTTTTTTTTCCACTTTGGCTAATGAAGGAGAAGCATTACACTTGTGAACTTGTGATTCGTAAGGGGTAAGATTTTTACCAATCTATTAGTAACAGTGTAGCCCCCAATGCTGTATGCAATTGTACCAAGGGAAAAGTGTTATATACTGGGGTGATTTATTTTGCTTCACAAAACACCTTAAACTACAGTGGTGTAACCTAGGGACGTAGGAGGTGGTTAGGATTCCACTTTCAGTGCCCAGTTCTCTGACCCTGCTCATCTGCACTGAGTCTATTCCTAGCTGATATCGCCTGCCTTACATGTTGCATTTTCTCTAACAATTCCTCTTTCCTTTTATCTCCCAAATCAACAGTTAATCTATAGAAAGGATGGATGAAGTGACCTGTACATTTAGGAACATGCAGCCATGTGCTCATCTCCAGAGAGTGGTATTTTCATATGTCTGCTTCATTTTTTAAACATGTCCTAAACAAAATGAAAACACAGTTTTCTCATCCTACAAGTTTTTCTTGCTTCACAGTCCTTACTATATTTACTGCAAAACATGCAAGCTTTTCCATTAACTTTAGCGGAATTAACTCTATGTTAAAACTTGTCACTAATCTGCAAAAAAAAAAAACTTCAAAAAAATAAATGTAGAATACTGCCTGTTATACCTCAAGGCTCCTACCACTTCACTGCTTCAAAAGCAAATTTATCAAATTGCACCTGAGCCCCTGTGAAATCCATTGCTTACTAACACAAGAATAAAAGAAAAAAAAAGCTTATTTTCTGGGAAGCATATATCTTGTTACTTGAAAGATTTTTCAGATAAGGAGTGCTATTTTAAACTGTGAAAGTGTTTTGCAATTGTTTGAGGCTTTGTAATTAATTTCAAATCGGCAGGAACAGGTTTTTATTTGACAGTTTTATTGCACTCAATTTTTTAGAATCCCAATCTTTTGTGGTTTTGAATATTGCTGATCAATATTATCTTACTATTTTATTTTAAAGACACCTCAGTTTTGATGGTACTCAAAATCTGAGTTCACTAACCAATTGGAATTAACAACTGAAAAGAAAAAAAGAATCCAACCAAGTAGAGTCAGATCTTGAAAATAATAACACTGAAAACAGAAAATCTAGGTTCTAATGAGAAGCAATCCTTGCAAATAATTCAATATATTTGCAATTAATTCTGTGAATTCTGGAGCCAAAATCAGAAATGCCTATTACTGAATTGTGATAAAAAAAAATTGCTAGACTGATGGCAACAGCTGATTCATGAATCTTTCTGCCTTGTTTAGCCCAGAGAAGCTTCTGGTGCATGTGGTACCCAAATTTACTTGCTTCTGTTAACATTAATCTGTTTATCAAAGTGACATGATGTTTGACATGAGACAAACCTGTTGGCAAAAGAGAGAAAGCTTGCAATATTTACATGAGGCTGATGGAAGAGATGAGATTGGAAGTGAGGTGCTAGGAAGGATGAAATAGTGCAAAAACAGTATTTGGACCAAAAGGCTGGATATTCTGCTGGGAAAAGGAGAGGAATTTTGAAATACTTAAGGTGTTGTGGCATAGGCCAGTGCTCCTGAAGGCATGGATGTTAATACACAGGGTGCTCATGGGACATCGTTAGAAAGCAGAAATGAAGTGTTCGTATGAGCCAGGGGACCAGTTTTTACCCCAAGGGAGGTTTACTGTGAGAGGGGTGAAGTATAGAGAAGGAGAATGGAGAAGGAGAGAGGGTAATTTCAGCTAGTTAATGCATCCCTGAGCAGAAACTGCTGTCCCTGCTGAAGGTTGCTGAGTGACCTTGGTCTAGTGAGAGCTTGTGTGGAAACCTGGTAGATAAACTGTATGAAGGCACAGGGAACTTCAAAACAGTGCCATGCTCACAGCCTCAGGGGATTAGAAATGGTAGCATGCAGGGTGGGATGATTTCAAAAGATGCAGCTGGTTTTCAGAAGAATTCTAGAGATTCAGAGGAGCAGAACCTCCCCAAATGGATTTTAGTCTTTCAGATGGTTAGGGTTTGACTCTTCTCCTACATATATATGAGGAAAGACTAAGCGAGCTGGGCCTGTTTAGCCTAGAGAAAAGAAGATTGAAAAGAAATACGACCCACATGTATAAGTACCTGAGGGGAGAATGTAGGGAGGATGGGGCCAAACTCTTCTCAGTGGTGGCCAGTGACAGGACAAGGGGTAATGGGTACAAATTGAAACCCAGGAAGTTCCATCTGCATGTGAGGAAGAACTTATTTGCTGTGAGGGTGACAGAGCCCTGGAAGAGGCTGCCCAGAGAGGTTGTGGAGGCTCCTTTTCTGGAGACCTTCCAAACCCGCCTGGATGCCGCCCTGTGCCCCGTGCTCTGGGTGTCCCTGCTGGAGCAGGGGGGCTGGACTAGATGATCTCTAGAGGTCCCTTCCAACCCCAACCATTCTGTGATATTAGAAAAGTTCTGTAGACCTTACTAACTAAAAAGTGGGTAGGGAAAGCACTTCCTCACTGACTGTCTCAGTATTTCTGATCTGGATTTTCCAAGGCCCTCAGCCTTCTAGAAATTGTCTTAACCACCAGGCTACCGTCTGGGGTTTCCTTTCTCTCATGTGTGCTGTGAAAGTCCTGTATGCACAAAGCTCAGGGCTTGTGGGAGCTACATGCAATTTATTTTTCTTCAGGCCGAGCTCAAAACCTGAGCTGTGGATAAAGAAGGAGATAGTATCTAGAAATTTTTCATTCAGTATAACAAATAGCAATAAATGTGGGTTAGGATTAAGAAATGCCCAAAGTTGCATGTTGTGGGGCTTCTAAAGACATTTTTTTTCCAGAGTCATATTCCAAGGTTTTCAGTCTTGTGTTGTGAAACCTGCTGTGTACTCATGCGGATCAAAACAAGTTAAGCACTCATTCTTTCTCATATTTTCAAACCAATCTTACATTTTCCAGACAGACATAGCTGTACATAAGTGCTTAGAAAACTGGAATAGTTTTATGACAGTACTACTTTCTTTAGGCTATATTTTAGCTTTTTTTTTTTTTTTTTTTTTTTTTTTTTAATGGAATGAAGTTAATTGGCTTTTTCTTTAACTGAACTTTATGAAGTAGTGCCAGTTAATCAAAATCTATAATTACTTTTGTTCAAGCAGTCATGGAGCCATTATGCTTGCTGTGGATGGGAATTCTTTCCCACCAATGCTGAGCATAGCCAAGGTCTATTTCTGTGAGGTGACCTGTGATTCTGTTTTACTTATTCAATGTCCTTCACTGGTTTACTTAACACAAGATATTCTGGAAATTTGTATTTTCATGTTTTAAAAAATTGTCCAGGCATCCAGTTGAAGAAAATACGATTGAAATGTCCAAAATAAAAAAAAACAACTTTGATTCAGTAATGAGTCAGAGGCACATGTCTAGATCTTGGGAGAATATTACAGGGAAATAATAAAGTAGGCTAACCTTGTTCTTGCATTGTCCTTGAGCAACCTGTTGACAACTGTCAGAGATAAGATAAAGCTCTAGCTGGAACTTTAGTCTGGCCCCATAAGACTGTTCCCACATTTTGGTGTTCTATGTGCACTCTTCCGATTCTTTGTACTGTGGTGAGTTTCTTCCTTACATATTTGCATATTGAACCAGATATTTCTTTGATCACAGCCCCAGGGTTACTTCCTCTGGCAATTTAATAAACTGCATTTTGACTTCTAGGCTCCATTTTTCCTGCAAGGATGGACAGACTTTGCTGTGCTCTCTCCCCACAGTAAGTTTCTGTTCCGAGGGTTCCAACACAGCATGAAAATTTGAGGTGGGAAAATGTCTTTGTCATTGAATGTACAGTAAAGTGCCAATATGGTGCTAAAGATCATCTTTTGGTCAGGTCTATAGGCAGAGGATGACCTTGGAAGAGAGATATTTAACCAAAAAAGCATGGGTAAATTTGTTTTCAATGGTCACAAATCAGAGAGGACCAGGTGTTATAAAAGGACTAAGTCTACTCTTGGCAGGGGTGTGGGTGACTGCTTAGCTTGGGAAAGGAAGGAGGGAAAGGAGGAGTTTTAAGTCACAGAGAAAGTTCCTAAAGGTGGCTGAGTGCTCTGACAAAAACCCAGCAAATAGGTAAGAGTGAAGAACACTCTGCTAGAAGGAACTGTTTAGATATGTTTTGTTTTATTATTTTTCTAGATTTTCTTTGACCATAAGAGAGAACTCCTTTACCAAGATTACGTACTACTCATTTTAATTAGGTGTTGCTAAAGACGCTGAGCAGAAAACTAATTTTCCACTGCCCGGACTTCCTTCTGGCACAACTGTGCATATTCAATAACTTATAGATCAAGATCTGGAAGATCTCATGGGCCTGCTCTCCATCTTTGTAAGGTGGCCATAATAAGGTATTTCAACCCCATGCACAGTCTGTGATAAGACAAAAAACAAATAGACAAAAAAAATGAAGAAAAATATACCTTGTCTGGACTCCTTTCGCTTGGTGACACTGGTTCATTCAGTGTCTTATTTTTCACAGGAGACTCAAAAGTGTTCAAGAGTCTGATAATGTTGAAAGCCATTCAAAGAAAACATTTTCACTCCTTTTTTTACTGAAACTGGGTTCACATATAAGAATTCATAGTCTGCTGATTAATTTTTGTTAGACTACTGCCATGCCTAACCCATCAAATGATCGACCAGTGAATATGCCTCTTCACTATGCATCTCATCAACGTTGTCCCCAAAGGCATCTTTATTAGCAGCCTTCCTTTACTGTACATACAGTAAGCTGGCTCATCTGCTCTGATTTTATCAGATAAAATCTTACTGTCTCAAAGGTGATCTTATACTTTTTACACTGACTAGTATGATCATAAGTGAAAGGTTTTACTGTGTTGGAGAAAATCTTATATAACTTCCCACAAAGCCTATAGGTCTAAGTTATAACTTTCTCCTTTTCTGAATGTGGACAGGGCAATGATAAGGCTCACTGGTAACATCTACATAGGACCCTTGCCAAAATGATACCTAATCGCAGTCTTTGAAGGGCAGAGAAAATCCTCACTTGATTTATAGGAAGACCATGCAAGATTTATAGCAAGATGTTATAACAATTTAATTCTACTTCATGTTGCAAAATGAAGATAGGAAGATATTTTGCTGTAAATCTTAGAGGACCTCAAAGAATAACACAGGCTTTTGATTTGTTAGTTACTACTATGCTGGTAAAATGCTTATAACAGTAATTGTAGTACAGTAATTGTAGAGCACCTGTAGTGGAGAAATCACCCTTTATTCGTCTGAATAACAAAGACTGTAGTCAATGTATTAGATGACCTATTGAGGTCTTTTCCATCTTATTTTTCTAAGCGTCTGTGATTCTATTGGAATTACAAAGACTAAGGACAAAGATTTGTCTACTCGGGGCTTACAGTAATTGCAAAGCAACTGCTGAATATGATCCTTATAGATGAGTTTTATAGCACTGGGACAATGGGCTGCTCAGATCAACAACTTTTTTCTTTCATGTGGTGCTATTCCTTATTCCTGATAAAATGCTCTCTTGGTGGTGCACATTATCATCTTTCATAAGGAACAACTGGAGGAGCATTAAATATGTAATGGAAAAGGCCTGATCTTGTTCCCCAAAAATTGACTAATCTGTAAGCAGAATGTGGCTTTGGGGACAAGCTTCAGCATGTGGCTGCTGAGACAAACTGCCTCTGAGTAGAGACCAGAAAATGTTCTTTTTAGTCACTCAGACTGATACGTCAGAGTGTTGCTCAGCTGCTTTTGGGGTAGTGTGTGTGCTGACACTGCACTTGATGTGAAGGCCAGACACACCAGAGAGCACTGAGCTGAGAAATTACCTGAACGCTGGGGTGGCCCAATGATACTAATATGGTATGTGTTTTCCTTGGGCCCCCCTTTTCTACCTTCTTTCTCTAGAACACCAGCTGGTGCTCCCTCCCAGATGTCCCTAAATCATGCTGCTATGGCTCACACTAATTCAGCAGGGAGTCAGGGCTATAGACGCTCTTGTTAACTGACCTCAGAAAGCCCAAGTTGGTTCATTTACTTTATCGACCCCATATCGACACCAAGGGAGGAAGTGAGGAGGAAGGCGCTGGCCTCTTTTCAGTGGTGGCCACTGACAGAACTAGAGGAAACGGCCACAAACTGAAGGACCAAAAGTTCCACAGGAACTTTAGGAAAAATTTCTTAACAGTGAGGTTGACAGAGCCCTGGAACAGGCTGCCCAGGGAGGTTGTGGAGTCTCCTTCTCTGGGATCTTCCAAACCCGCTTGGACGCAGTCTGGAGCCACATGCTCTAGGTGACCCTGCGTGTGCAGGGGGGTTGGACTAGATGATCTCTAGAGGTCCCTTCCAACCTTAAGCATTCTGTGATTCTATGATTCTATGATTTCTATCATGATTAATGATTATGCTTAGGTTTTCTGTAACCTTACCTATAGGACATTGTCAGAGACATTCTTGACATATTTTCTGTAAATCAGATGTAACTACAAAAGTAAATTCCTGGGTCATAGACTCTAGAATTAACTTGCATATGAATTTCCAGACAACATTTTCACTTTTAATTAACTTTACCACAGATAATTTGGAGATGTTTCCACTTATCTGTCGTCTTCTGAGTGTTGTCATGAAATGGTCTTCTGCTATTTATGACAATGCAAACCCAGGTCTTATTAATATCTTCCTTATGTGGAGGTTCTCAGGTGCTTCCTGGAGATAAGGAATGAAAAGTGATCTGAAATTCTCCAGGAAAATATTTTTCTAATCAAAAAATCCAGGCTTATTAAGGAGGAAACTTTCAGTAGAATTTGACTTTATTTTCTGTCTTGGAACTAATATTTCTCTTGAGACAAATGACAATTCCGTCTCTACAAGGCACTTCCTTGTTAATGCTGAGAAATCTTATGATGAGAGATAGTCTCGCTTTAGGACTTTACGGTAAAAATGAAGTCAGGATGACGAATTCTGCCAGACACACAAGAACTGAGACAGCCAGGTTGAACCTGAATTTTAAGCTAGTGATGAAACAGATCTGCTGGAAGTATCTCCATTTTCTATCTAGTGAGTGTCTTGCAGGAGGTGCCTTTGAAGACTGCTAGAACGAAAACCTATCTGACATTCTCTGGCACCTATGCTTAGGCAGGTGCAATTTCTCACTGGAGATCTTTTAGAAAGATTGGCTCACCAGGCACCAGAGTGCGATTCATCTTACCTCCTGTATGCATGCATTTCAGGGTAGGACAAATTGCCCTCTACTTATTTATTTTCATTAACAGTAGCAGGATCTAAATCTTCAATATGGACAGCTAACCTCTAGATATCCAAATCAGGTCAGAGGATCCAGGTGTCCAGAACCGCAGGCTCATGTACAGAGGAAAATTTGAGGCAAAATTTAACTGATAAGAAAGTTTGTAAGCATCCTGTGTTAGTAAAAGACAGTTTCCTTCCATTTTATCTGCTTTGTTAAGGCTTAAGCAAAATGATGTCTGTTCGCTCCAAATGACTCTGAAATTGCTGGCCAATATCAGATGCTGTTTACAAAGGGCTGAGGTTTCGAATATGCTAAATTTGTAATAGTTTATTATTTTCTATATTTTTTTATATAAATTTGAAATATGCAGCTGAAGCCCTTGCCCAGGGGAGAGTCCTTACCAGAGGTGACCCACACCTCAGCTCACCTCCTAGCAGAAACCAGGCCTTCACCTTGAAGAAACACAGAGGCACAGTGACCAAATGGTTCAACTTCTCAGGAAATTATTTCTTTCACTGAGAACATAAGAAGACCTACTTTTTACTTAACAGCATCCCAGCTGTTTCTTTCTGAGTGGGAGCTATTCAGGTTACTTTTTCGTGTTTCTTCATAGTCTGGTCATGCTGTGACAGCAAGTCTATATCAGATAGTTGATGCAGTACAAAGATGATGATCAGTTGTAGACCAGTTTAGTAAGTTCAACTGGAATACAGAAGTCTTCTGCAGACATTCTTTCTCTGAACTGTCCCAACTCATGTAAAAAGTAATTGTCATTAAAAAAGGAGCTATATGGGAAGATGTTGGCCACATCTCATAGATCCCTTCATGTGTAATACACTGTTTATGGTTTACTTGGATATTGATATTTTCAGTGGTGCTCAGGCAAAATATTGACACCAGGGAGTAATGCATCCTCCATCTCTGCTTAATAAGGTTTGGGACAGTACAAGCCAAAGGATCATGAGGTCTAATAAAATAATCGACTCTAATTAAACCACTCTTGTTCTCTCAAGTTCTCTGCTTTTCTTTCTCTATTGCTGTCCCTCTCTCTCACACCCACACGGAGTAATTTTCAGGTTATACATTAAGTATATGTATGGCAAAGCTACTTGTACTGCACTTTGCAAGCTGTGCCTTTTATCTTTATTTTAAAATACAAAACCAACAGCCTATAGCATAGATTTCTTACACCTTTATGTTCTTTTCTTTTGAAAAATAGGTGTTTGTTTCATGCTAGAAAGAAATTGAAATCTCTGTCAACCCTTAACAATTGGCAAAATATGATCAGCCCAGAAATATTTTGGAACAGACTGTAATATATTGGGCAATGTGATCTGAAAATGAAAGAGGAACTGATTCAATTCTTTTTCAGGTCATGTGTGGCTTTGATGCTTCAGACTGCTTGAACAATAGAATTGCTACCCTGTATCTTCCTTTTGACTTTCACTCTCTGAAACTCTTCAGGGGATCATTACTACCGAAATAAAAGAGTGAGCTGGAAGTTCATTGACGTTCACCTTTAAAAACAGCATGTGTGATGAAATAACAAGACTGCATTGTTTTTCAGTCTAATCTTTTATTTGTCATAGTCATCAACTTCTGTACCTGGAGGAAGAGAAAACAGGTGTGTGAACCAGATGGACAGATGGAGAGAAGTATCACCAAATAGTGTAGGCATGGAAATGGAAAGACCTAGGACAAAAGGCATTTTGGACAGAAGGTGACCTAGTCAGTCAGTTATAGGGAGATTCTTACTAAAATTGAAAGAGGCTTCTAGAAAACAATATGGAGCATGCAAGGCATTTATTAATCCATTTGTTATTGCTGTGTTTGAAAAGGGGGATGGATACACTGTGGCAGGCCCAAAACTAGAATCACTAATTTGCACTAAAATACAGTAGAAATGTACTGGAGGGCTTCTTCAGAGGATGTGTAATGTTATTTATTGATGTGAATCATTACACTGAGCTATTTTATGTTAAGCAGAAGATCACTTGTTGTTTAATCCTAACCAAATAGGGCACGTATAGTCACTTTATAGTCATTATGCAGTAATCAGCTTATGTTTCAGTGACAGTTTTGAGAAGCTGCAACACCTGATTGGCTTAAACTCCTGTGCCCATGGTCCTGGAGAAAGCCTGGGGCCTGCTCCAATATCCAGGTCACCTGATGGGGTGAAAAACCTCTGACAGGATGGAGCATGAAGAATAGGAACATGCAGAAACAGAAGTGGAACAAGAACCTTCTGAAATGAGTCAGGCAATGATGGTGTGGAAATATATATTTTTAAGAGGATGTTCATTTATACTTGTTCTTCCTGGAGGTTTCCATCTCCTTTGTGCTGTTCAATGTGATTCTTTTTTTTTTTTGGGGGGGGGGAGGGAGTCTTCTGTAATTGTGGAGATCAGAAGGAGGAAGGCAGAAACAGCTCCGGTGGCAGAGATAAAATGGTCATTTTCTTTTCATTCAGAAAGGATAACTGGTAACTGCACTTCAAGGCCAAGATTAAAAGTCACTATTTTGCAATAGTCTGTTTCTAATTCTGACCCATGTGGTTCATGTGGTTCAGGGAGCTGACGCTGATGATGATCATGAATGTCCACATCAATCTCCTTTGAACTTCAGATTGTTTATTGCTCAGATATATTAAGAAAGCTGTCTTCCATGCATTTTAAAGATCTACGGCATAGACCCCTCAAGACAGGCTTTTTCTGACACAGTCTATGCAGTGCCAGATCCACTCAATAAATTGAGCTTAGAATTGTCAAGTTGTCATCTTCCTCAGTCATTAGGAGAAAGCAGAGATTATCTCAGCTCAATAGAAAGGACAAAATTTATTTTCATTTTGGGTAAAATCAACCTCTAAAGTCCAAATTCTCCTCCAGCCATGATGAGATAGATTTTGACAGTGGCCATCCACTGTCCATTGAAATAGCTGAGTTCCTTTGCAACAAAGAAGTCTCTAAAGCTGGAAAAAAATATTTTCATGGTTTAATTTAGACTAGTTCAATAACAGAACTCATTTGAGATCACCTCTTCTGTTTGAGAAAAGATTTCCAATATAATCAACATTATAATTAAAAATTTATATATGTATATACTCAAACCAAGCAGAGCCACCTGGGATGAAGAAAGGGAAAACAGTGGAGGGCTCCAGTAAACTTATTAGTTCCTTTGCTGTTTGTACATATCTCCTCAAATTTTCCCAACCTATGAAGCACTGTTGTCAGAGTCCCCAATAAATTAACACAAAGATAGCCATTGTGCTCTGCTGAGAGCATTGCCAGCAGACCCTGAGAGCAGAAAACAGCAAGAAGGGACTGAAGGTAGTGGAGAGCAGCTTTGGTATGGGATGTTTGACCTTGCATGAGTTCCCTGGGCAAGGGCTGTTCAGCTCCCACTAAGTAAAATGGTGAAAGGGGCTGCCTATCTGTATACAAAGAGAGGAGAAAGAGAGCAGAAAATATAGAGAGGTGTTGCAGTCCCTAGAGATGTTTGCAGATTTTCTGAATTCGGTGTTTCAGGAGTTTCCTGGAGTGCTCCTGCATTGCATTTATCACACAGGAAGGAGATGTGTGTGTAAGAGAAATTTGGACCATGTGAACCTGCAGAGCCAGGCCAGAGTCCATACAGAACTGTGCCTCTCACTGTAAAAGAAAGAAGGTGACCTTGTTTACCCCATCAAGTGTCATGGCAACTGGATGTCTCTCTCTCAAGTGCCTGGGCAGATGCAGAGCCATGAAGAAGGGATCTGTTCTTGCCAAGGTAGAAGGAAGCATCCTGCTTTTGTAAGTTCGTTACTGTTTGGTTAACCCACATCCTTTCATTCTTCATACTCTGCTTTCTGTTCTCTATAAATCTCCTAGCCTCTCTTCAATCTTGTATCCTTATCTGGGGGGAGGATTAAGCTGGCACCTTAGCAGCAAGTTGTTAGATTTATGCTCTTGTCTTTGATGCGCTGGGCTTGTCACTCCTTGCCAGACAGTACTAATAGTACCACATTTCTTCAAAGACAGCAGTAGCAGCCTGTATTTGACATAGAGAGGAAACGGTAAGGGCAGGTACTGAGATGTCCAGATGCTGAGAAAAATACCCACCTCTTCAAGGAGGGTGGAGGAGTCCTTCCATATCCTTACAGAGAGGAGAGGGAAGACATTTAAATTACAATATTGGGGAAAAACTGGATCTTCCTCTGATGAGGAAAGCACTTAAGAGAATATGCTTACGTCTTTTCCAATGCCAGGAGCTGTCCTTGAACTTGAGGGTAGGAGACGCACCCAGACTCTGTCCATATCATTCAATTCCCTCCAGAGTCCAGCATTTAGTGGGAAAGGTCCCTGGCTTGGGCTCCCAAACCATGCAGAGATGCTTGGGAGATTGCTGGTTGCTCAGGGCCAAAACCTGCTAAAGACTGTTTTAGCTTTTTAGCAACAAGGACATAGAATCTCTGCACCTGTGCCGTGGTCCTGGTGCTGTTTAATTTACTGGTACAGAAATAGACTCTCTTAGTGAGCATCATTATTACACATCAAATGCTCAACACCCCCATAAAGATCTCTTGCTTCCAAATGTGTCTAACATGCATAACCTAGTAACTCACGGAGCAGTGAGTGCTGGGGTAGCGGGTGTTCATTCATCTTGACTTACAAAGATATCCCAAACAAAAAGCCTCCACTGCCAGTTACTGCTTTCTGGGTTTCTATGATTTACTCATGTTTCAGAACCCACAGAACAGAATTTTTTTTTTTCTGTTTCTTTTTGAAAATCCATCAATTAAATAAATACAATGTTGCTATTTGTCTGCAAGATGGCCCAGATGAACTCAAGCCTTTTGTCCTGTCTGACCTTTATAAATACTGAAAATAAAATGCAAAGCTAACTTCTTCACTGTCCTTTGTGGTTCACTGAGCTAGATAAATACCATGATCTAGCCTGCCCGCTTTTTTGTCCTCCCACCCATCATTTTAAGCTGGGACTACAATATCTGAAGTGGCAGGAAGTCATATCTGAGTTTCTCGGTGTCTCTTGCAGCATCAAAGCAGAGAAATAAAAATCTGAAAGTTCATGCATCAGGCTTGCATGTACTTGGAAATATCCCTGTGCTATCAGCAAGCAGTTGGAAGTGCTGGTTGTGATTGATACTTCAGTGTTTTTTGTGTTAATGCCAAATGGAGATTTAGGTGCTTGGATTTCTATGACTTCCATTTGTACTATTCTCTTCATTGGAAAACAAAAACAAAACTCTTGATATGCCAGTAGAGCATATCGTTGAATAACTGCCTACCTCCTGTGATGAGATTGCAAGGGAGGAGAAGTGGATGTTGTCTACCTTGAATTTAGCAAGGCTTTTGTTACCATGTCTCATGGTAAATTTGTAGATAAACTTGGACCACTTAGGTGGACGATGAGGCATGTGAAATATTGCATAGACTACCAGGCTCAGAGTGTGGTGATCAATGGTGCAAAATCCAACCGGCAGCTGCTTTCCAGTGGTTTCCCTCAAGATTAATACTGGGGCAAATATTGTTTAATGTCTTTATTATGCACTCAGCATTGGTTGTGAGAGTTTGCATTCTCAACAAATGAAAAGACAATATCAAATTGGACTGTGTTGGGCTGGTATGTTGGAGGGTATGGCTGCTATTTGGAGGGACCTACACAGGTCAGAGAAATGGACTGACAGGAGGTTTCACAGAGAGGAAGAGAGAGAGAGAGAGAGAGAGAGAGAGAGAGAGGTTGGAAAAGAGAAAACATGGCCTGGTAAGGCCTGGTATAAGCTGGTAACTGAGATTTTGACTCCTATCCATGTTGCATTATGATGTGGAGCAAAAGGCATCTTTAAAACACCAAAAGTGTAGGTATGGGTGTAATCTGAGAAGCTCTGAAAAAAAGGTGACAATTCAGACAGATAGAGTAAGATAGTAGAGCAAATGGCACGGTATACAGAATGGAACTGACATCTTCAGAGTTGCATGTCTCCTTTTGTTTATTTGTAGTACAGTAATACTGGTCAGATCCAGTATTTTCAGATATTGTATACTCTTAGCTATACAGATTTGGAGAGTTACAATATTTTGATGTAGAAAATGTCATGGCCAGTTTGGTCCCTTTCATAGTTACCTGACATCACCAAAGAACAGAGTCTGATGTGGCAAGAATGGTGTAAGGTAGTTTCTACCCTGATAATGACATTTTGATAATCTCCTTGGTCAGGAGGCAAAACCTATTGAAATCAATGGATAGTTTTCACTGTCTTCATCAGGATTTTTAAAAAGTCACTATTTCAAATACTGAATGAGGGGATAAAGATAACTATGCGATTCTGTGCAGATGATCATTAACTGAAATGGGTGCTTTGCAAATGGTACATTTGTTACTGGAAACTTAAAATCCATAAGCACATTAGATGAAAAGTCTGAGCTGTCTGTGAATGATTCATTGAATGGAAATGGATCTAAAATCTGTAGTGATCACAAGTAGCCCAACTGAATTTAGTTGTTCTTTGCATTTTAGGGATTAGCTACAATCAAAAGTAGAATATTGGATTAATTGAAACTGGACTCATCTTGATGGGAATCAGCTTAAGTTATGCAGGAATGGGATTCTGTCCATCTGATTTTACCTGTTTGCAATAGTAGTGTCTGAGTCTGAAACAGGCATCTTGAGCACTGTTTATACACAAAATAGAAAGAAATGGGCACTTCTGTCTGAGCTATTTTATCTGTCTGTGCTAATGTGAGATGAAAATGACTTGGAGATGGCTACACTATGCACTGAAATTAAAGTGTGTCTTGGCAATTACACCGAATATAGATATTTGCTTCATAGATGTCTGCATGAGGGCAAAGGATTCAAAACTGGAGTATCTTAAAGTGAATCATCTGAGTCTGGATACCCAAGTTTCCATACAATCATAGAGAAACAGACACAAACAGTAAGAGATTCATTTAGCATGTGGGAATGTTATCAGGAGACACCTATTTCTTTCCAGTAAGAGTAAAAATCCTTGAAGCATGTAGGACTCTTCATCTCTGAATCGCTTTTGAGAGGGTCCGTTGACTATAGGGAGAGATAAAGTTTTCTGCCTAGACTATGTGGAAGCCTCCCTTTTTTCCTTCCCTCATGTGACAGGGTAACAAGGAGTCAACCCAAACACCAGCAGATCTGCATCTACTTAAATAAAATAAAACCAAAATATTTCCATTATTAGCTGATTCAAGATGTAAAGTTTCACAATTTAAACCAGTGTTTTCTCTTACTCCTTTGTGTCCTTGGGTAGTTAATGATGTGTCCCCTTGCCAAGCAAAGAAAGGTGCTTGAGACTTTTGTCTGTGCAGCATATCTTTTTGTGGTAGACATTCCTTCTCTTCGTCTCCTTTTCCCTCCACAGGAGTACACCTCTGTTGTCGTCTGCTCTACTGGAGCAAGGATGAATAATAACAGCATTCTTGTGAGGTGTCTCAATGTCTTCGTGGTATTCTTCATTTCCGAAATGCCTGTGTTCTCCCTCTGTGGACTCGTTTCCTTTTTTCTGTAGAATTAATAATTGCTGACACAACAGCTGCTAGAATGTGTACTTGTGGGAAGGTGACCTTTGCAGTTTCTTTCTTAAATTCAGGTGGTCAAGGTCCAAAAAAAACAGTAGGTGTTCATGACTACAGTCACTCTCGGCTGGAGTGGGGATGTCCTCTGAGTCTGAAAATTCATGCCCCATTACTTAAGGAAATAGGCCAGTACTGCAGCTGTGCAAAATTAAATCTTTGTTGAATTCTATACCCTTTGGACTTGAACAGACTTCTATACGTATTTGCATTGTGCTGTATGGCAATTATCCCCTGTATGGCAAGCATCATTGGTTGCAAAGTTTCAGTCTCAGGGTATATAGAGTGTAAAACACGCACTACTCTATAACAGCAAATATCCAAAAGCAGTTAGATATTTCTGTGGAAGAAAAATCCATAAAAGACAATTATACAAAACAATTCGATTGGTTCAGGAAAATCCCTGGAAAAGGGAAGTGTTATTCTTTGCTTTTCAGAGCTGAGATATCAGGTGAGGTAGAGCTTTGGATACCACTGGATGCTGTGAATGGCAAGATAAAACAGCATAAAAATTAGTAAGTGGAAGGAATTCCTGAATGACCTCCATGGCCATCCATTTTCCTCTTGCTTATTTACCAAACACCTCCCAGATTTTTATTTTTTTAATGTAGTGTGAATGAAAAGCTATCAAGACGTGTCATGTCTTTCTTCTAGTGAGCCCAAACAGGAGTGGTTAGACGGGAAGTCTAATCCGATTGTCGCCTTATTCAGCAGTAAAATTAAAATGGTTGTCACTCTGTGCCTCATTTTAGCATCCTTATAAAAGGCAAATAAAAGCTATCATGACTTTTGAACTGCTTCAAAAGGAAACCTATTATGTGCAAGAAAACCCAATAAGAGTTTGTGCTCAGTCTCTATCAGGGAGATACAACTTTGTACCCTAAAATTACTTTTCAATTACGAGGAAAAATAAACAACCTCAAGGGATTGGTTTTTGCCATATCCATCTCCAAAATTGCTGTGCTTAAGGTGCATCAACAGGAAGCTGGCATGCTTCTACTTGCAATAATTAAGTTTATCATTGGATTTAATCTGAACAAAGATGTTACTACTGAAGCTGTGTAAAAGAAAAGGAAAACATAATGGTTGCAATGCAATGACTTGTTTTACTGGGTCTGTGTTTCCTTCAGGCCCACCTGGCAGATAGCTATAAATTGTGTTTGAAGCCCATTAGTAAATAGATAAAAAAGTTAAAGTTTGTAATCTGAACTGTTGCAGTAACATTTTTTTAGCAGTACAGGAGTAATGGTCATGCTATTAGACTGTGATGCTATTACAGTGTAATTTATGTTCCCTCTGAGATCTCAGGAAGGGTCAGCGGAAATAAGGACCTCACCCACTGTTAAAAAAAATGAGACATTTTACTGGTGTCATGGAAGCAGTCCTAATAGTTCTTGCAAGGAGTCGGTCCGTGTAGTTTAAACCCAAGTCAGGTTCAATGCAATATCAATATATTGCGGCATGTATTTTAACTGCCAGTCAGTGAACTATACATTCAGGATCAATATCACTTAATAAAACAGTTAAACTACAGTGCTAGACACTTTCAAAATGTTAAAGAACACCTCAAATTTTCTAACTGTTCCCTATAACTAAAAACACTTACACACACATGCATGGGCACGGCTACAAGCCGGTCCAGATATGTTACCAGCAGCTCTCTCTCCAGGGAGCGTGGGTCACTGCTCTCATCCCCGTCTCAGCAATGCAGGAGCTCCGATTTCATGAAGTATACCTGTGTCACTCCCTGCAACCTGCCGACCCATATGTGGTGAGAAAGAAAATGATCCCTATGCAGATGAGAAACCCTATGCGAGATGGCACATGGTCACAGAGTCTCTGCTCGCATCCCCGGCTGTCCCTTCCTTGCTGAGTGCCATACCCCCTCCAAGGTCTCTCTACCCTGATTACATATTTTCCTGTTTCTTCTATACTTCTTTTCAAGTTGACTCCTTTTTACCTCCCTGCTCACTGTTTAATCTTGTTGATCCTCCTCCTCCTCCTTAACATATGAGTTTTGGGCAAATGCCCACCAGGCAGTTTTCTGAATTTCAGCCACGCAGCTTGTGCGCTCTCACGTTCTCCTTAACAGGGCTGTTACCCAGGTCGTTTCCCAAGGAGGATCATGCACCTTCTTCCACACTGATGTAGCTCTTGGATCTTTTAAAATGGATATCACCTTGCTGTGTCGTGGGGAAAAATAAAGTTGAGTGAATCATAGCAGTGGGAGTTACCTAATCACAACAGCAGCATAACTGCTCTTGGTTAATCCCAGGAGAAGAGTATGGAAAACAGAGTGCATCTCATGTAGCAAAGTTGGCATCAGTGCCTTTTGGTTTCCAAATTCAACCTCTCTGGGCTTGCCAGGTTGAAGATACTCTTCTTACAAATAAATACACAGATTATTCTTCTAAAGAAAAACTCAACCAGACACTTCTTTACACATCATCAAGTAATAACCTCCCTAGCTCCTCTGAGCAGCTCTGTTTCCAGGGATAACATGGGCAATTTCGTAGTTTCCAGATGATGTTCTCCACTAAATCTTCAAATACTTTGCAGGACAACACAACAGGAAGAACAGCTACCTCTAGGAGACTAAAGGATCCCATATCCCGCACCAGCCTGGGAGCAGGTGCTGTCCCTAGGTGGCACTGTGGAGGGGATGCTAGCATGGGACATTGAGAGCTTCATGAGGACATTTGTTCGTTTGTTATGCCAGAGGTCTTTCAGCTTTGAAGGCGGAGAGGAGGAAAAATGCATGCACACACTTAAAGAAATATCATTGCTTGAGACAGAACTCACCACAGATCTGCTTTTTGTTTATTTATGTGAAAAAGTAAAACAGGTTTGCATATCCAGAGATTCCTGGAGGCCTCCCAACAACTGCATGCCAAACATACACTAAATTATGAAGTTACCTTGTAATGCTCTGGAATCACCTCTTCCCTGAATAAGGTCTTTATCTTGCCTCCAATAACTGCAAACCGCATCTGTGCTTCTTAAATGTCTCTTTCTATGCCAATCAAATTGCTAGCTACCTTTCCTGCAATCACATGGAATATGCTGCCAGTACTGCTGGCTTGGAAGATAGAAATACTGGAGATTTATAACAAATTATCAAAACAGTTTGTAATAAATGTGGGCAATCACATCTGAAGAGAGCAATTCATTCCTATAGTAACTCTGCTGAGTTATACCTGGGATAAATTTGGACCATTATTTATTGTTTAAGGGTTAGCAGCTCAGCACAGTAATAAGACAGCATATCTGGGGATCCTGATGAAAAAGATGCATGTGCTTTTTGTTTTTTTTTTCCTCCTCTGACCATTTCTCATGTTGTTCACAGATGGATGTTTCTGATACAAATTAACAGTGGAGCTGATGACTTTGTTATTATTGAGCTGAATATGTCAAACAACTTGTTTTCCCTTCTCAGAAGGTTTTTTTTGGCCTATTCTGAGACTGAGAATAAAGCTGCAGCTGTTGCCAGTACTAATAACCAAAATCATGAATGAGACCCATCCAAAAAATAATGAAATAAAATCACATAGTGTGCAGATTTAGAAAAGAAAAAAGTCTCTTGAGGATGTCTAGTCTTCTGAACTAATTTTGTGGCCCCTAGGAAGACAGGGGCAGTTCCTTGCAAGATATCATCTGCCAGTCAGGTGGGAAACCTGTGGAAAACATCAGCTGTTTGATATTTCCATAGTATCACCATTTCCATAGTATCACCATTCTGGGATTTGGGAGTTCAAAATAAATATGAAATACAGCAAGAGTTTTAAGGTGATTGCAAGGAAAGGTAGCACAGAACTTGAATAGGAAGTGACTCCAAGTCAATAATCTCCATCTTTTCTCTCAGACAGAAGCCCTAAGCAAGTAGTGTCCTGTTGGGAATGCCATGCTCTGTGGTCTATCAAACACTTACCCTTCTGTAGGAACATGCTCAAGCAGCATCAGAGCGTCCTAGACCAGTACATTCCCTGGTGGCTGGGAGCATCATTACTGCAAGATCTAGAAATGCCATTAAGCACAGGCACAATGACTTTTGTTCTCATCAGATATGAATGACAACTATCTGTCACTTCAGGGCTGTTTTTGATTCAGAATGGTTTACTGGGGCAGTCTGAGTACTCGGAGCAATACAATACTTCTATCAATTGCTAGAAGACATGTATCAGAATATCTATTTGGGAAAGTTAGGGTAATTCAGCAATTCTAGGTTTCCCTCTTCTAAACTAGTGCTCTTTTTTTTTTTTTTTTTTTTTTTTTTTTTTTTTTTTTTTTTTTTTCTGACCACTGCTACTGACTAAACATATCCAACTGTAAGCCCTCTTTGCAGGTTATTTCTGATTTTATTGCTCAGTCAGGACCGAACAACAGTATCATAGAATCATAGAATCATAGAATGCTTAAGGTTGGAAGGGACCTCTAGAGATCATCTAGTCCAACCCCCCTGCACACGCAGGGTCACCTACAGCAGGTGGCTCAGGACTGCGTCCAAGCGGGTTTGGAAG
>VZSV01000056.1:1639974-1730025 GCA_013398735.1 Nothocercus julius | reverse complement strand
CTCAGCCTTCTCTTCTCCAGGCTGAACAGGCCCAGCTCTCTCAGCCTTTCCTCATAGGGCAGATGTTCCAGGCCCCTGATCATCCTCGTAGCCCTGCGCTGGACTCTCTCCAGCAGCTCCACATCCCTCTTGTACTGGGTGGCCCAGAACTGGACACAGTACTCCAGGTGTGGCCTCACCAGGGCTGAGTAGAGGGGCAGGATCACCTCTCTCGACCTGCTGGAGACGCTCTTCCTAATGCACCCCAGTGCATTAGAAAGAATATAGTCCTGTTTTTCTTTCTTCTTGCTCATGGACTAATTATAGGAAAGAGTAGTTTCATTTATCAAAGTCACCCAGGTATTTCTCTTCGTCGCAGAGGAGCTACAGTGCTGTCATTGCTGAACTTAAGCTCAAAAAAAAAAAAAAAAAGAGAACTAAGAAGGGGAGGCTCAAAATAGTCCCATCACAGTTGGAATATACTGTGTATCTCATTTTTAAATGTTTTCCTTTCAGACAGGTTCTCTATGAGGTTATTTAAGTAGAGAATTTCTTAAAAATTTGGAGGTTTTGCTCCTATAACTAGAAAGGCTCTGAGAAATGAGAGGAACCCTGGGAAAGGGCCTGTTTGTTTCTAATGTTGCCTTTTGGATGCCCACAAAGAATGAGGGGAGAGGAAGAGGAGAGAAAAAGAAGGCAGGAAAGAGGTGAATATTTCTTTCAGAAAAGATAAACTAAAGAGAACATAGCCTCTACTGTGTCTGCCCAAGCCTCTAAAAAGTCATGCATGACATCTGACTGACAGAGAGATGATATGTGAGGATATTCAAGCAGCAAATTTAATTATCTCTCAAATCCTTTTTGTTCAATTCTGCGGTTTCTTTGCATGTGGCTATTGAGTCATAGCATTGCTTGTGATGTTCTGGATTAACACTCTGTCCTAAGAGAGAAGCTGAGAGATAACAGATGACTTGCCAGGAGCACTGGGCAATTTAGGACACCGGGAGAAGCGAGAAACGCATAAATAACCTTTCACACTTCTCATGACATGTCGGCTCTATATTCTCTGTCTCAGGCAGTTAAAATAGGCAGAGATTTAAGATTTAGCAGTAAATCATTCTGCTCTTGCTCCTCCCAGAGAAGAAACACGGGAAAGTGTCTGGGATTGTTGGGAACACTTTCTTCACGTCCACATGAGTGATTCTGCCAGGAGCGTGGGACTAACCCTTGCTATCAAGTCATTTTCAATATTATTGAAAGTCATCAGCATCAGTACTAAGCACAGGCTGTTCCTCACCTAATCTCACACTGCAGCAGCATCACCTGATCTATTTTAAATCAGAGTATTTGACACAGAATGTTTGCAGCCTCCCTTGCTGGCCCAGCCTTCTACCATGTTACTGAAGCACTTTAGGCCAGAGCTGGTGAACCAGTGTCCCAAAGGATGGGTAAAGTTATTGACATTACTTCATCAGTCCTAGGACCATGATTTTTCCCCCATGCTAGGTGTGTGATATTGCCAAGGTGTCTGCTAATACACAGATCAAAGACCTCTGGAAGCCTTTTTTGGCCTCGTACAAAGACCAGATGCTGCATAGGGTCCTGTGCAGTGTGCTCTAGGTGGCCTTCTTGAGCAGGGTGAGTTGGATCAGATGATATCCAAAGATCTCCTCTAACCTCAACGTTCAGAATCATGTTCTTTTTCCTCTTCTGTTCAAGAGTTCATGCAAAATGAAGACTGGCTTTAACAAACAAGGAAACGAAGGAAACCTTCAGTTCGTAACTATTTGAAACCATCTGTAATTTTTTTTTTTTTTACATAAAAATAGGTGTGCATAAGTTACTAAACAACTACTACTCAGGTCTGAGTATCTTTAGTATCTGTAGAGTTTTTTAACAATGAATCAACAAGGAGCACCATGACTGACAGAGTGAATATTCTAATTGCAGAATCCTGCATGTCTAGTCTTGACTAGTTTGTCTGGACTAAAATACAGAATGATTCAAAATGATTTGGGAAAACGATAAAAATAGTTTTCAGTAGAAGAGGGCCATCTTCACTGCATGGCTATGAACATGACATTTGAAGATTACATGGCACTTGTCCTGAAGGTCAGTATTGTACTGCCCAGTGACTTGAAGAAGTGACTAAAACATATGACTGTAGTAATAAAGGTGTAGAGAATACTCAGGGCCATTTTTCTTGCTGCATATAAATCAGTGCTTCATTGCAACCTTGATTACTATTATTTCATATTACATCATAAAAAAAGATATAATAGAAAGGATTCGGAGAATGGTAACCAAAATGGCCTGTTGAGAGAGATTTTCCTTTTTGTTCAGGCCACTACTATACCTTATTCTGGCAACACAAAGGACACGTTCTATTCAAAACAAGGAATCAGGCTCTATGCAAGGAGTAACAAGATAAAATGACCTGGCTAAAGTTATCCAGTTGGGCAAACCTGGGAGCCTATAATTTACGAATTTTTAATATGCAAATTGCCCTTCATGATTTCATTACTCCTTTCAAAAATTCCAACAACCTTAAACTCAAACTATCCCATCAAGGATGATCTTGTCTTCACATGTAGCAGTCATGGTATAGTCTGCAACTGAATTCCTGATTTATTCACTCCTATAATTGTCAATTATGCAGGCACTGCAATGTGTATAGACTAAAAGACTGAGCTGAAAGCCTTTGCCATTTCTTCTACAGCTCTTTATTTACTTGCAGCCCTTTTCATGTTAGAGAGATGGACAGCACTATCTGTCCAGAATCAGACTGACAAAACTTTGGTTCCTCTCTCTCCTTCTAAAACAGAAGATGAGAATAAGGTCTTTTGAGACCCATAATCCTGGCTGATGTATCTTTGAAGTCTTTGGAAAGTTTGATCAAGGACTGTGACTATTTTCCTCCTAAAGAAATTCAGAAGAATATAAAATCTCCCTTCACTCCATATGCATCTTTTATTTCTTATTCACAGCTTTCTTTTTAATGTTACATGAAGTTTTCTACCTTTTTTTTTTTTTTTTTTTTTTTTTTCTGAAAAATCACTGGGATACTGATAACAAAAATGGTAGCCATCAAGGGAACTTCCTCTTCAAGAAGGGTCAAAGACTATGAAATTACTGTCATCAAAGAGGACTGCTATTTACCAACAACTCGGAAAGACTTTTGAAAGATGCAATCACTATCACCTCCTTCTGTCTTTTCAGAGTGATTTATTTCCTTTGTCCTTTAACATTTAGGAGAGATAATGATTCAAACTGAAAAATCATTTATCATCATTCACTTTTTTTGTTGAGTGTTAAAGGACAAAGAAAATAATACAGTATAGTAGAAAAGAAGACAGAGCCAAATTTTCATTGGTTTTTAAGGTGCTGCGTGTTTATTTGGTATTTGAAAGGCTGAACAAAAAAAAGGGCTATATATCCTGTCACGGGCTAAGAAACTTTGCTTATGCTTGGACTCGATGATCTTGATGGTCTTTTCCAACCATTGCGATTCTATGATTTTAAGGAAGTTAGGAAATCTGCCATGCATTTTGCCCATAAACTAGTGCATGATATTTATTAATCCAGCAAGGATGAAAGCTATACTTTCAAACTCCTGACTTTCAAATCCATGTTTGTTTGTCACCATAGTGGTATTAGTTACCGCACTCTGCAGAGATTTGGCCATGTGCTCAAACTGCTATTAGGAGAAGAAACCTGATATTTTCCTCACAAAATATATCATCCTTACTCACACACAGTTCCCCTTAACTCACATAACAGTGGCAGCAATATAAAGCATAGACTTGGACGTAGGATCTTTAACTTTGTGGATTCAGCTCCTCCTGTCTTGCTAAACTTCATGAATAAGGCCCCTTCTGTTCCTCTGCCACAGCTTATGCAACTCCAGAAGCCCAAACGGATGGGGATGCAATCGTACAGAAAGGGTAATGCCTCCCAGTAGGGAAAGTTTGCATTTTTGCAGAGACTGTGTATTTACTTTGCTTGATCTTGCAGTCACATGCCTTGGTGTCCTCCGCTCCCATCCATCTGGCAGCTGCAAATGGAAACAAAACCCACATATCAAGCACTGCTGCTCATATCCTAATCAGCAAGGGAGACTTTCTGCTCCAACATGCCTGACACAGAGGTAAATATGGGAAGCGGCCATTGTTTGACAATCTGGCATATATTTTAATGAAGTAACTACTCACTGCAAAGCAACATAGGAGTGGAAAGGACACTGGGAGATTAAAATCTGCTCAGTTCCTAATTGCAGGCAAACTGTGTTATAGATAGCTATTTCAAAGGATTCATGCTGCATAATGTCAGCTGCAAACTTTCAGGAGATTTCTAATAAACTGCAGGCAAAAGGTTTCTTGTCTACTCAGGCCATGGGAAAAAGCACAAACAGTTCCACTTCAAGGCCCTGGCAACTTTAGAGTCCCATGGAAAAGGCAGTAAGTCTTGGCAATAGCAGAGGATTTATGAGCTGAAAATACCCGCATAATGCAGAAAATGTGGGTATGTCCTCTGTTACAAAAGAAGGAAAATCACTTTCAGTTTTGTGATATTTTTCGTTGCTGAATATGCTATGAAGATAGATTTAATACAAAAAACATAAGGCATAGACCTGCTGCAGATAACCTTAATAAGTTTATATCCATCACTGTATTTCCATAATCTGCAAATATTCTCTGGGTTTTCCATGAAGAGAAGCATGACTTCCTTGTGTCCCATTTCCTCAGAACAGGTCCTTTTTGTAGAGAGGTGTCTATACTGAATCTGGATTTAGGGTAATTTTCTGCCTCCCTCTACCAATTGAATCACAGAACAGCCTTTAAATTTTCACTATGTTTTCATCTTAAGAAAGTTTGAATGTTTTCATCTTAAGGAAGAGCAATTCATATGTATCAATCTCAAGCACAAAGTTTATCTCTGTTATTAATGAATTCACTAAGCACATAAGCAGGGATAAAGGATAGCCCTGAATGGCCCTTCAGAGCAGCATAAAATGCTATCCATACTATAAAAAGGAGAATATCAAACAAAAAATTGTTATAAAAATTATGATTGACATTAATTCAGTGATTTATGATTTATATTTCTATATTTCCTTTTTTTCCTCAGTATTTTATCACTATTTGGGTTTGTACTTTGGAGAAAATAATCTGAGTCTTTATTAGTGATTAAAATTAAATACCATGTTATCTTTCCTATCTATTAATTGAGCCTGGTTCTTCTTGTTGTCTGAATGAATATATTCTGATAATTTTGGGGTCCCCTAACTCAGTCCTTCTACAGATCACAGATTTGTCTCATTGGTCATGCAGTTCTCTTCACATATGTAATTTATCTGACAGGCAAATATGATACCACTTTTCTTTTCCTGGGCATTGACTTTAAAACAACATTTAAACTATTTAAAATTAGAATTATTAGCCGGGAAACATTGCATAAAATTTCCTTATATTTTTTCGAAGCTCTTGAATTCTAAAAAAAAAAAAAAAAAAAAAAAAAAAAAAAAAAGAAAAAAAAGGAAAAAGAGTTCTCAAGCTTTGGGGAGATTAAGGGCAAATCTGTAAGCATCTTTTGGTCAATTCTTTGCAGCACATTCATTAATTATAATTGTTTTTTATTTGTTTGAAAGCCACCTTCACAGACTGTTCCCAAATAAAGGTATAAAAGTAACGTTTCCACTCTCCCTGCCTGCTGCAGTTACACAATACGAAATTTTAGTCCTTATTACATCTAACTCATTCTGTCTGAGAGAGGAATTAGTCACTCAGGAGGCCTTTCCTATTAATGAAAACAAGTCTGTCCAGCTGTGCCAACAACTGTTTTCACAGGAAAGGTCTTCCGTCAGGTGCTGAAGGTGGGTGAAGCCAGGACAGGAGGGAAAGGGCTGAGATGAGGCTGTTCAAGACATCTCCTTGCAACCCCTGGCTACCAAAACCCTGCCATTTTGACCCAATATAGCCTCCCACAGGAGAGCTGCTGTAAGTATCAGCTACAGGCTGCTATTCCGCACTGGATTTTTTCTCTTGGGATAGTCCCTCCACCTCATTATAGGAACTTGAACTGTGGTTCATCACATGAAAGTACATTCAAGCTTAGGTGAGCATTTAGATAGTGTCTCCCTCAAATGAAGTAGCTGGTCCTGTGCTGGCTTTAGATTTTTTCTCTTAATAGAGAGGAGCAGAAAAAAAGGTGTACTTGCACTGGGAAAGTGTTTGAAAATTTCCCACTCTTCCCTAGGAAATAAGTCTAGCTTTCAGGGGATATTTATGTACCTGTGTGTGCAGGAAGGAGTCTGAAGCGTGAGTTACTGGCTATGGGACATGTTTGGATGGGGATGAACAAGGGCCACTTTTCAGTTCTACTTTGAACCAGGTTGTTGAAACTCTGTCTCTCATGTCCCAGTTGAGTGCTTTTAGCACCAGATTGTTCTGGCAATCTGCTGTCAAGGTCTGAAAAATCAACTGCTGATGTGAAAAAAAAAAAAAAAAAAGAATTGTTCTTTCGGGACACTTTCACCAGTAAGCATCTTTAATAAATACATCAGTGGTTTCCTACCAAAACAAATGTGATAAGAAAATTCCTAGCCAGTTCCTAGCCAGCCTTGATAGATCTCCCCTAGATGGTTCTCTTGAGGGATTTCAAAACTTTGCTGCCTTGAAACAGCTGCCTTGAAAATATATTGGTTACCAGCATCCCACCTGAAATATTGACCTAGAATTGCTACAAGTGGAAAAAGCTGAGCTTAAGCCATAGTATTATGGAGGTGAAACATCTTCAGGAGAAAAGACTTTGTTAAGTCAAAGTCTAATTAATTCCTCCTACTGTTTAAATTTGTCTTGATTATAAATATAGTTACCACAAGAAAAAAAGTACCTTCTGGAATCTGGCATAGAGATAGACTACAGGGGGAAGTGGAAGTAGCTGGGGACAGTGTGCACCTCATCAGTAAGTTGCTCAGCTCTGCTCTTCCTGTAATGAAGGACCATGGCTCTAATTTCCCTCTCGGAGACCATGTATGATGCTATAGGATCAGTGCCTGTGTGCAATGCATGGAGCCACTGAAGAGGGAGAAAAATAGATGTAATGTGCATCCTGGATAGATTTAGAGAACCATCCTGATAATAGTAAAGGGACTGTGTAAAGGGAATATGTTCTGGAAGAGTATAGTCTTCTCCTTTTCAGATGGAGAAAGTGCCAATGCATATTTAACTATTATTTTATTACTGCAATTGGGGATGCAGTAATTTCCAAGGAAGTCCTTTCTATGCCTAGATGTCTGGTTGCTTGCAAAATACATTGGGCAGGCACGGAGCAGACTGTCAATCTCCTGTGTTTATGCCAAGGCCATAGGCTACTGTTCTAGCAAGCTCCGCACTGAGAAGATCATTAAAGAGTTCCCTGTAGCAGCTGCTCAGAAATGCCAGGAAGGAAAGTTCCAGAAGTAAAAAGGACTGTTTCAGAGCGGTAAGTTAAATGAATCTTGACTGACTCTTTTGAAAACCATAATGTTTTAGATTGCTATGGGCAAGGAAGGTAATGCCAAGGATAAAATCTCAGCTTTGCTGCCATTGAGTGGGAGAAACTACTATTTGTCTTTGGTGGCGTCAGGTTTTCACTCCAAATGTTCAGGTGGTGACTATGCCTGTAGGTTATATTTCAAGGGAAAGCAGGCCCAGTTTATGCCATAGTGGCAAAATACAGAGTGGTATTGAGCATGTCTCAAGCTGCCTAATTGCCTAAAATTTCCCATTACTGCAGAGGACCCAAAGTCACTTGGAAATTTCATTTCCCTCCTCGCTCCCCAAAAAAGTTTAAAACAGACCTGGAATAATGTTTCTAGGCAGAACATCTCACTGTGTATTACTCATGCTAGAAGATGCGTGTGAAGACCTAAGACTGCTGTTTGGTCCCCTTTTATGCCATATGGGAGCTTCAGTTGTCCTATCACTTTAGCACCCCTCTGTTATCATTCAGGCTGGAGCCCAGCTCAAGTGTTTTACATGTGGTAGCTAAGAAAACTTTGGGAATTCCTCATTACAGCAATATTTTTTTAAACCTGCTCAGCATCACCCCATCTCAACTGCTGTGGCCAGCACTTAACAGGATCAGTTGATTTCAACAGGACCAGAACTTAATCAACTCTTATTTCTTGGTGACAAGCTCCACATACCAGCAGACTGACTACCAGATTCTCTGTGTAGAAACAATCAAACTTTCCCAAATCCCTTTGGCTTCTCTCCTGCTGACTGCAACAGGGGATGCACTGCAGGATTTAGCGATGTGAATTAGCACATGGATTTGTTTGGCTTATTAGCTCTACTGACAACAGGATTGCTGGATTTCCACAAGCCTCTAAATCTCAACAGCATCTCTTCCAGCCAAATTAGCAGTAACGGGAGGTGTGAGACTGGCAGTTGTGATGGAAGATGCTGTGTTGCTTTTCCCCTTTGGGAATGGAGCAGAATGTCATGCATTTATATGCCTGCAAATGAGCAGAGGCACATATCTTTCATGAGCAAATGATCCTCAGTGGTGACCAATGGGCAGCTGGAATGGAATTAATGGATTATATCCACACCAACAATTGTGTGGGAGAAACTGTACAATTTAGAACAATGAAAGCAAAGAAGGATTGGAAAAACAGGAGGCTTTTAAAAGTATGCCATTTTAACTAGGTATATCTGTTCTTGATTTCTAAATGGGGAAAAAGAAAAAAAAAAAAGAAACAAAACTTCAAGTTGCACATATGTCTGTTGACACCAACAGCTTGATTTGTACTTTATCCTTCTTATCCTTCTCACTTTCTGGTCATCTATGGATGTGAAATGAATTACTTTACCAGAATAAACAAAAGATCCACTGGATACTTAGACTCCCTGAGTGCCCCTTCCATGCATTAGGGATAAGCGCTAGGGATAAACTAGTATGCAAAATCTTAGTCCTTGCTTTTGCATACTCAAAGGAGGTAAAGCTTGGAAAACTGGGAACCTCACTTCTAACCCGATTTGCCTCACTGCAAGTATGAAAATACTCTGAAAAAATGGATTAAAAAAAAAAAAATTTCACTCAAAGTTCCCAAATAAAGAACGTAACAACAGTAAATAGTCCAATATATCATAACAAAAAATAAATTTGTCTGCCTGTCAGCTCTGGCCAGGCAGTCAGAGGAAGGCTAGACAGGGAAGGAGAGTATTTATTATAATTTTATAGTATTTAATATTATAATTTTTTATTATTATAATATTTATTTTACCAGCCTGGGCTTTGAGAGTTTTAGAGTACCCTCATTCTCCGCTGCAATCTTGTGTGCTTGTAGACTATTTTCTTTGCATCTGTATGTCTCAGACTTCCTCCTTTCCCTTTATAAATTGATTTCCATACCTAGCAAGAAGTCTGTGCAATGTTTGGATAATATCATAAGCAGAGACAAAATAAAAACAGCTCATTTTAGTAGCCTTGGCAGTATCTTCTCTAGCTAATTAAATGGCCAGAGAATAGTTTCAAGCACCTGCAGCCAACTGGCACAGAATGGCCTGTATCTATGCTATTAAACAATCTTAACCTTCAAAACAGGATGACTGCATCCAAAGTGCCTATTAGGAATAGTTTCTGGCTTATGTTAACTTCTGAACCATGTCCAGGAGTTGTCTGGGGGGCTGCATTTGGCCAGGGACCAATCTAGCAATTTAACAGTGTACAAATGATTTGTTTTCAGCACCCAAGAGTGTTCACTGGTCCTACTTATTTTTCCAGTAGGGGATTAGCATTTAGGATGGTTAACATCTGCATCAGACTTCCTTAAATGCATTTGCCTTTTATTTATTTTTATTTTTTTTTTCAAATACAAAATCTCCTCTTCCACTGCCATGTGAAGATTTGTAGCTTGCATGTTAGGTGTTTATTAAATAAATTCTATTTTTTACCTGTGCAATATTGATTTCAGTCCAAACTCTGGTTCTTTCCTTAACTGCTGGGGTTTGGAAGGGCTCTGTAGTGTTGCAACGTGAAGTTCAAATGCTGTTTCCAGCTTTGCCTTTTAAAGATTTGTGAAGAGGTTCAGAGCTCTCAGTGGAGCAGTCTTAATCAAAAGCTGTTTAGCTTGCTAATCTTGACTTCTGTCTCTTTATAATGAAGAACACTCAAGTGTTCATTATTGGTGCAAATATATGATGGTGATTGCGTGTAGAAATGGATGTGCCTGCAAAAACTCAGCTGAGGAGAACTGGGGCAAATATTTAAAAATTATATTTGTCAGAATCAAAATTGTAATCTGGAAAGAGGGAAGGAAAATTTTTCATAAGAAATAAAATACAAAGAACTATAAGGACTGCTGTTAAAGTAAGTAACTAGATTATTTAAAAGAAGTGAAGATTTGTGTAGTCACGACTCAAGCAAAATGTGGCAAATAAAATTGCAGTTATGAAGCCACATCTGAAAGAACATGTGCTGCTAACACAGCCAACAGTCTCTGCCATGTCCAGGATCTCTAACTCAAGAGATGTGTTGAATTCCTGCTCATTTTTTCTCTATTGTTTTGAGAAATATTTGAAGATTTGTATTACTGCATTTGTATTACTTGGAAAAGCAAAAGAAAATTGTGAAGTCCTGTCAGTGCATAGAGTAGATTTTTTTCTGTTCTTTCTTTCTTACCTTTCTTCAGGTGTCAGTCTAGGGGATGGTCTTTATTTTGTTACAGAATGGTTGAGGTTGGAAGGGACGTCTAGAGATCACCTGGTCCAACCCCCCTGCTCAAGCAGGGACACCCAGAGCACGGGGCACAGGGCGGCAGTCAGGCGAGGTTTGAAGATCTCCACAGGAGACTCCACAACCTCTCTGGGCAGCCTCTTCCAGGGCTTTGTCACCCTCACAGCAAAGAAGTTCTTCCTCATATGGAGATGGAACTTCCTGTGTTTCAACTTGTACCCTTGTACCCATTACATTATTCACCACCTGGACACAAAGTTCTACAAAACTTGCATTTCTTCTGTTTGCAAGGCAGGAGTGGAGGCTGCATCTCATCCGTGTCCCTGCTTTTGTTCTAGGTTCACTGGTTAGCAGGAGGATGAAGCTGTCACAGGAGAGAGATTAGGGGAGGCTGGATCGCTCAGCCTGATAAAACAAAGTATAAGAGGAAATCACTGGAAAAAACAAGTGTGACCACAAAAGAGTTTAAAACTGTAAATTAACAAATAGCATATCTGCCAAAACAGGTGGACACATATTGTAGTCCCTGGCCTGTACCTGGGAAGGAACACTGTTCTGGAAGGAAGTGGTCCAATAAGGTTGGACCACTTCAGACAATTAATTTCCAGTGCTTGAACCTGGCAATCCTTAATTTGCTAAAAGAGACACAGTCTGAATGTCTCCTTTCCTTTGTTTCTACTTCCTGTTGTGGTTCTCAGAACTGCGTCTGGAACATCTTTTACTGCAGCAGCTGTAATGTTAAATATACAAGGCAATAGCCTCATATTTCACACACTTTGCCCCTGTGCAAATGTGATGTTCTGAAGTCAGTAATTTAAAAGCAAGGAAAAACAACAAATCTCCGTGCTGCAGGAGTTACATCTGTTATTCAACTCATTAGTGACAAACAATGAGACCTGCATTCACCCTGACAATACAAGAACTGCTTTAGTTCTGGCCACTCTCCATGAAAATATCCCAATCTCACTTTCTCATTTGTGACTGCAGACACATTTAAACGTATTAAGTGCTGGGAATCAAAATTTCACAGAAGATACGCTTGGAGAAAGAGCAGTAGTAAAATTGATTGACTAGTCTTATGTTTATCTCCAAGATGGGACCCATACTTGGTGGAGAACCCAATAACTCAGGGGAGGTAGAAGGGCTTTGTTATCTGGGACACTGCAGAACTTTTTTGATCTCTTCTTTTTTTTTTTTTTTTTTTATTTTCCTGTCTTTGTATGTCTTTGCTTCTAGGTAATGTGCTTACCTGGCGCCTTTCTTTGCATAGTGACTGATCTTATCCAATACGAAGCAGAAGAACCACAATCGCAGCAAAAACTAATAGCTGTGAGTTAATATGTTCTCTTACATGTATTGATTAAGAAGTCAAAGATTCAAAATCAATTCATTTAAATGTCCCTCTAGAAAAAAAAAAATAACAACAAAAAAAACCCCTGTCAGTCAACCCCCTGGAATGTTGCCAAACTAGAAAGAAAGAGAGGGGAAAAAAAAAAAAAAAGTCTGTAAAGAAAAAAAGAAAACCCTAAAATGCTTGAATATATATGAGGTTAGTGAAAGAAGCAGGTTTTTATACAAACACCAAACAATGAAAATATTGTGTGGGTAATCCTCTTTATTTGTGTTGTTGTTTTGATTAATTCAGAGGGTGGTAGGAGATGAATATAGATGAGTTTAGAAGCAACTTATAATCCCTATCCCAGCCCTTCCTGATGGCTTCCACAACTCTCCAACTCTTTTTTTTTTTTTTTTTGCATCCTCTTTTCTCTGTTGCAGCTCATAAGCTTGCTCTTCCTCTGCTGTACTAAAACTTCATCACTTCTGTGTTCTGAGATAAAGAAAGATTTATGTTCCACTCAAAATACCTGTGTTTTGAGATCTTTTAGGTATTAAAAATTAAAGTTCTTAACTATAGCTACTATAGTTTGATTTTATCACTAATTTATTTCATTAAGAAAATGGGTTTATGCAGTAGTCAATCTACTTTTCTGTCAGGAAAACAACCTAGTACGTTGAAGATAAGTGTACCGATGCCAGTTGCTAGGTCTGGGAGAAAAGCAGCTCAGCCAAGACTTATTGCCCAACTTTAGTCTGGACAAAGCCTCATTATCAATGGTACAAAGGTCCTTTTTCTTTCTGAAATGCTTTACTGTCTTGGATGTTGATGGGTGGTGAGGAGGAAACAGTTGCAGGGCTGGGAGCTCTCTGAGTCCAGCCTGGAAGCCTTGCCATGAGCAGGAGGTACGAACGATGCTGGTGGATCCTTTTCGGCCACGGCCCTGTGAGCACTTGCTGCTTCTCTGTCGTCTCACATTACCTCAGGTCAGTTCTAGCAACCCAACAGGAATACTTGTTATCCAGAATACTTATCGCAGCCTAGCTGGGAAATTGAGACACTTTTTTGCTCTTTTTGTAGGCAAAAATACAGACACAAATGCGCAGAATCAGACTGAACAGGATATTAAGCCGGTTTGGTGGCAAAAGGATGTTTGCAGCTTCCCACATAGAGTCCTTTTTTGGTGCTCTTGGTGCTGGCATCTCTAAACTATTTTTATGCCATCCATGAAGGTGGTTGTGGGAAGACTCATTCCAGTGGCATTTTGGGGCTCCTTACCCCCAGTTTTTAAGCCATGTAAAGGAGCTGTGATGCTGATGTGTGCATCCTCCAGGGAATTCCCCAACTGCTTGAAGCTGAGCCAAAAAAGTGAGTCAGAACTGCAGCAAAGGCTGCTCCTAACTCCTGCCCACGTTTGGATTTGTAAGCAGCTTGCCAGCCAGCAAGGAAGAACTATATAGATGTGTCTAGGCATTAGGGACGTTTCAGATTCCCCCACTGCAGGGGAAGTGACAGATATGGACACAAACTGCTTTTAGCAGTGAGCCAAGGAATCCCAACTGGAAAATCTTTTGAAAGAGAGAAAATAGACAAATTCTGTGTATGTATATGCTGTTTTTAATAATGTTTTTTTTGGGGGGGAAATGAGCTGTGGGAGGAATGAAGCTTTTGGTGAAACTGTAATAAGTAGTTTTATCAAGAAATGGTAGAAATGGTTTAAATGTTAAACATCTTGTTTTGATTTAAATGAAAAATTATTTTTTTGAAACAACCTTTTTGGGTAAAAATTGATTAAATGAAAAAAATCAGAGGACATGCTTTTTTTTTCATTCAAAATAATAATTTTGCTTAGTCTGAATCAGATTTTTCTTTCTTTTCCCTTCACCTGCTACTGCAGATTTACCACTGAAACAAAATGTTATTCATTCAGCTTTCCAAATAGATTACACGAGGATGTCCTGCACTGGAAATGCAGTAAAATAAATGACAGCACTATAATTTCTTTGTCTTCAGCTCTGTGGTACTATTAATATTATTACTACTGTGCCTTGGAATGGGCCATGACCCAACTTAAAGCCAGGTAGATATGCAATAGAAGGACATTAAAGTATGCATTTTCACCAGTAAGGATAAAATTTTGCTCTGCCATCACACATCATAGCTAACATAAAAACCATTTGTTCAGCTCATGTGCAAGAAAGGACATGTCTGTAGACTTCTTCCTTTCGTTACATGCTGCTTATAACTCTAAAATCTTCTTGGTTCAAAACTGTATGTGATGAAGGTGAGGTCAGAAATTATTAGTGACAAGTAAAAGATTGTGACCTGCAAGAAATTTATTCTAAGCAATATCTGAAAGTCTCAGATCAATCGTTAGACAGCTATTATATTTTTAATATTGTTATCTAAACCACATCATGAGGAAAGTGGTAGGCTGCTTCATGACCAAAGAGATATCAAACTAATTATCCCTTTCAAATCTGTCAAGCATTTAATACATTCTTAGATAAAGCCATCCATAATTAGAAGCCTTCCAAAATACACACAGGATTCAGAGTCCAAGAGAAGCTGATTAATTGTTAATAAGGTTCCTTCACTTACTAGACAGATTGGAAGGGGTGAGGGAGCGAAGCTAAAGACAGGAGCTGGCATCACTGTGCAGATTCAATGAAACTTTGTAGTCTGCCAGAACAAACTTTTAATATGTGTCTTGTTGTTGTCCAAGTCTGATAATAAATCCACTTTTTGCCACTAGGGAAGGGATTTCTGGTTTTCTCATAATCCAAAATAACAGATGAAACAAAAATTGTCCCAGACTTGTGTGCTTATAGCACATCAGGACTTTTTGAAAATTATAATGCATATATTTTTGTTACCACACTCTACTAATATCACGCTCACCTAGACAAAGGAAGTAGCATTTTGTAAAGCAGATATGATTTGTGGTAATGTCTTTTGTTCTTGCTCTGCTCTGAGCAGAAGGTCTTCAGGTGGGAAATTCATACCTTCAACGTTCATGTCTGTAGCTAAATGACTGGAACATTTCTAAAGCTGCTAAGTTTTAGTCATATTAACCTTGTTTATGCCACTGCTAAGATAACAAAACTCAGTTGCCCACTGAATAAAGGAACACAAAACTGCAGTAAATTTTGTAATTAAGTGTACTCCAGATGCTGTAGACTGAGGTAACAGGTTTTGGGTGTGGAGACAGTATAGCTGTTTCAGCAGGAATCCAAGGTTGACCCAAACCTATGTGTCCCACATAGCATGTTGAAACCATGACAGTTTCTACAACCAACTGTGTAGTAGGCCAAGTGTCCTCACTACCAAAGGCTCCTCACCTTTGACTTCCCAGCACAAATGACCAGAGAAGGAAGCCTAAAAGGGACTGCTCATCCCCACAACCTCTGAACAGCTTGATGAACACAGGGTTACGGTGGTCCCAGCAGTCTGAGGGGTGAGATCCCTTCTAGGATGTACGAGCTGTGAGTTTAAAGTCCTCTGAAGGCCAGCTTCAGCTGACAGTGTAGTTTTTCCACTTTTTTTTGGCAAGCATTGTAGCTGTCTGGGGGAGGTAAATATCGTCTGAGCATTTAAGGTCATCCCACAATGACTTTCAGAGACCTGACAGATAGATGCCCTTTTGCTGAATTGCAGCATATGGGATCTCAATGCAGGGAAGGGCTGTGGTGCCATGAGGGGTTGGTGAAGAGTCAGCAAGGTGAGAGCTAAAAGAAAATATTGAACCGCCGGAACTTACAGCAGTGACAAGGTTGGTATATAAGTGAGAAGGGAAAGTCATCTACTAGTCTGATGCCTCGGTGCCTCTAACAATATTACAAAAACTTTTGAGAAGCTGAAGAAGGTGGACTGTGATTTACAGTGCAAGCTGAAACCTTGATAGTGTGAGATAAGGGGGTGTGTGTTAATTCTCAAGTCCTGGCTTTGTGGAAATATGGCAATTGAGAGTGATCTCTGCGCAAGATTCCCGACTTTCTGATGAGATACGTCAAGATTTGATGGTGGCAAATTTGAAGAAGATTATGTAATATTGAAGCATCAACACCAGAACAACAACAAGAAAACTGGGGTATTGACAGCACAGTAAAATGTAAGAGTAATGTAACTCTGCTAATTAGCAGAATTTAGATTAAGAAGGAAAAAATGAACTAGAAAACCTGGTACACTGTGCTTTATGCTCCACAAACAGAAATTCAGTGAAGTTGTATTAGTGGTAGTTATGTGGCTAGTGGTGAATCTGCCTCAAATATATATTACTTGATTGAGATAAGTGTGGAGATTGAAGCCTGATTGAAAGATGACCTGTCAAAAATTGTGCACAACCTGCACATCTTGATTCCCTCCCTTCCCTTGAGCCTCAGTTATGCTTGTTGTTTGGTGTCCTGTTTTTAAATTAAGAAGAAATTATTTGAAAATAAACAGCTTCTAATAAAAGAGTTTTATTATTTAAAAGGCCTGTCTGCTTCAGTGGTTTCTATAATATCTATCTTAGCAGATTTAACTCCATATGTGTTTGAGACTTGAGGTGCTTTTGAAATGAACATATTAATAGTGTTTTGCAGTGAGTACTTACATTATCATCTTGAATTGTTACAGAAGTGGTATTATTGCAGGCTTGTGAGAAAATGCTTAGATTGCCCTTTGTTATGTATATGTAATCAAAGCACTATTACAGGTTCAATATTTGAAGGGGCTTTAGGTTATTACAGCCTTATCTAAAACATCCCCAAATGGAATATAATAACTGAGGAAATCACTTTAAAATGAATCAACTCCCAGTACAAAAGTGCATACACTATTCATAGCTGATCATGTTGTGCTGATTCTGTCGCTGTTCGATGGCTTGCCTCTTGGACTGTGCATTACATTGCACTGGTTATATTCCCTGCTTTGAGAGACTCCTGATCACTGTACAGAGTTAGTAAGATCAAATATTGTAGAGTGATACTAGCCAATTACATAAGCAGCAACCTTGGTAGGCACACTCCAGCAAAGCTAGAGCTGCAATCTGTCTTTACCAGTGATGACTTTATAGTGCATGCTTGCATACTAAGCCCAATTCATGCTTATCTGGAGGGCTTTATAATTGCACAGCCGTGCCAGCAGTCCAATTAGGAAAAGGATTTAATATCAGAGAAACTTTATGAATCAGAACCCATTTAAAATTATTCTGCTTTAACTGTCAACTTCCTTTCTAGGGTAGGAGAGTCATTTCAAAGTGTTTCTAAAAGCAAGAAACATAATTCTGCTGGTGGTTTTCTTACTCATTGATAAAAATGCTTTTCATAAGATCCAGTAAAACATAGTCTTTGGAAGAATAGCTTAAAACAATAAATCATTGCCTGTTTTAAGAAATAAAATAGAGTAGACATAATACTTAAAATGCTTATTGCAGTTATAGGATTGTCAATGTAAGTGATCTTATCAGGAGAAATTATGCCATGAGCATTAGTTTTCATGCCTGCCAAAAGTCAACTGTCTCTGATACTCAGCTCCAGGAAAAAACAACAACAACAACAACAACAACAACAACAACAAAACAGTGGAATAAAGTATTCAATGTTTTAACTTTGCTCCTTCTCTGAGGGATAAATTCACTACAGTGAATTGCATTCCTTGCTATCAGGTGTTTTAAAAGAGGGGAGATTTCTACCAGCAAGGTACTGTTATGCAAATATTATTTCATGCGTCCTTGTTATACTAGTTCTACTGTGGCAGGAGAAAGAAACTTATCACACATGGTTTGGATGGAGCCTTGACTTAATTTCATAGAGCTGGAGGTAAGACAGGGCAACTGAGCAGGGTAAAGCATCAATTTAATTTCAGTTAGTTTCAGCAGCAGTGCTTGTTAACGTGTGTTTTCTCAAGGTCTTCTTTCTTCCTTGGTCAGAAGTATATTCTCTGCCTTGTACAAATACGAGTTTATTTTGTAGTTTTTATTCTGTCTAATAGAAAGATTTCCCAAATTGTGGCCCTGGTGGTTCAGAACATGGGGAAGGTCAGCAGAAATATCAGCCAGATCCTTATGCCATTTTGACCCCTTACTGCTGGAAAAGGAAGATGAAAGTGTGCAAAATGGAAGAGGTCTAGGAATAAAATTGAATGATAAAGCATTTTGGAGGTAAAAGTTTGGGAACCCTTGGAAGAAGGCTAATGTGAATTAAAACTCAGCAGGAATTGATTGAATGAGCTAGTGAGGAAGGGAGAGAGATTAAGATTTACTTGAATACCTGAAGCACAGCACAGATCAATTACTTGCTGCTGTCAGCATCATCAGTGCAATGTAAGAAAGATTGAATGTGTGCTATAAAATGCACCGTTTAACAAAGTTAAAGCTATTAAGTAATTAGAATATAATATGCGAACATGCTGAATATGCTTCTTTCAGTGTAAACTGTTACTCATTGTTTATTTTTAATACAGGCCAATTATCCAGTTTGTTTTGTTGTCCTTGCTCCTTCACATACTGCTAATCTACTGGATGCCTCTAAGGCAACATCCAGGGGTAGCTGTTCTTTTATCATTCAGGGACTCCTCTGGAAAGGTGCAAAGTGCATGAGCTACAAGTAAACGAATGCAAGCTGGGTAATAAACATTCTTTGCTGCAACGGACTGAGAGGACAGTGGCATTTCCACTCACAGAGGCACCGCTAACCTGGCCATCTGTCCATGATGTCAAAGGACAAAGCCTGACTTGATATGACAAGGTCATATGAAGTGATATGACTCACTCACAGGGGAAAGATTAACCATGAGGGCAAATGGCTTTATTTGTAAAACAAGGGAATAGTTCATTCAAATGAAAGAAACAGAAATTATACTGGTTGTGTTCTGGCATTTAGTGGAGCAGGATCTCCTGGCTCTCTAGCAGACTGGGTGCTGCTGCTCTACCCTGCTTTCTGTTCTTATGAACAAGAATAACTATGGCAAAGGACTTTTCCTGCATGGATCTCAAAGTTTTAACTACTGTAATTGCACAAATAAAGACCACAGATTTGCCCTGCCTTCCCAAAAATCATGAAATGTAAAACATAGCATGCCTGCAGGGTCTTTCTCATGCTAGCACATGCTGATCCAGTAGCTGGCAGCATTAGGCAGAGCTTTACTCCTGAGATAGTCACACTGCTAGTCCCACCGCTTTCAAATGAGAACTGACCAGCATCCAGCCATCCTAGAGGGGAGGCAAGGAAAAAGCTCATCTGCCTGAAAGAGTCTGCAGAAATATGCCGGGTGTCCACTATTACAAACAAATCTGAGTGCACACTTTTGGGATATTTAAAAATGTATAGTGAAGTGTCTAATTTAGAATTAGGGGCTTTATTTAAAGATCTCTGAAATCATTTTTTCTTGTGGATGAAAGTTGTTCACTGACCTCTAGATTCTGAGGAGTACTCATCCACTACGGCCCCTCGAGAACCTGGACTTCACAAGGTCTCCTAATTTCACTTGCTACAGGAATGGCTAGAGGATAATGTCAGAAAGGAATAGTTGAAAGTAAGAGAATTCTGAAAAGCAATCTGGATGTGTTATGGAGGCTAAGTCATACTAATAATGTGGATGTGGCCAGACTATGTCTCTTGGCCTCAGAACGAGAGAAGAGCCTCTGCATGTTTAATTTGCCAGTAGACATGCAAATTCTGAGTCTTAATGTAATAGCACTTAAAGATATTAGAGGGCTCAGATACCACTGATGTTAGCAACTGGGTGGATACCATCTAGAGACAAGTCCCGTTGAGCAGGTATGCAGAACATACACCAAAAATTGAGTACCATGTTTTCCAAAATGAAGAATCAAAAATCTGTCGATCTGTATTCGTATTTTAAAAAATTGCTTATTTTTATCAACATGGTCTGACTCAATAGCTCCTGTTAAATAGAATTCATGTTGTTAGGTCCTTTTCCCTGAGTGCCTATGGCACTGAAGAAGTTATTGAGGCATCTGGGAAATAAAACATGACTATGTTCCCTGGAATTAATATATGTTATTAAATAAATTCTGAGCCAGTCCAGAGATTAAAAGAGACAACCAAAAAACAAAACATCTGTGGATCTCTGGAGTACTTGGGGGCCCTTCAGGCAAATTAACTCTGTTTAGTAGTACTTAATAATATTCAGAAAGATGAAGAGCTTGTTGGTAGGTGAAGTCTTCCTATTCTACAGCTTTCCCCTGCAAGGCTAATGCCACCAACAGGAGAGGATGGATGGACATGCAGTGTGGGACAAGCTGCTGTGTAAAGCTCAGCTCAAGGTCTATGTACTGATTTACTCCTTAAGGACTTCGTTGATGGACTGGGCCTAATGCTCTTTTTCCATACCAGAGGAATTACATCTTCGGGGAACAGACATTTTGAGCTGGAAAGTGCTGTTTTTCTCTATTGTCAGCAATATTCTGTGCATATAGTCTGGAATATTATTAATATAAAAGTGTGGGTGTTACAAGCAAAAACAGCTGGAGCAGTGTGTGAGGATGCTGGGGATACAGGTGGCAGAGTTAATACATGATTATTTCAGGCAGCATGAAAAGGGCAGATTTTTCAGAGGTTATAATAGAACTTTACCATATAGAATAGACCTTACACTGTGCCACACAGCTGAGCACACATCTCACTCCAGTGAGCACTGAATGCACAATAAATAAATATGCCATTATGAGACACCTGCCACATACCTAAAAAGAGTAATGTGAAGGAAGCTGGGAAGTGAGATGCATGTGAAACAGTTTGAGGAAACACATTTCACTCTGCTATTTCTCTGAGCAAGACGACCACACCTTGTCCTTTACAGGTACTCAAATGATGGGTGGTAGCTCATTATCTTTGATAACTTGTGATAGATGATCTGTCACTGAGGTTGGAGGTATCTGTGGTGCCTTGTAGGATTTCGTGCTTGGTATCTCAGATACTTTGGCTTTTGCTGTCTGTTTTTGAGCAGAAATGCTCTAATTATACGAAGTGCATTGAATAGAAGACAGTTGTGACACTTGCATTAAATAAATACGATGTATAGAGAGAACTTTAGGTAAAATCCTGGTGGAGAAGAAGCTAAACAAAAAATATTTGCAGTTCTTCTGTAAATGCTATTTCTTAATAAGAGATGACATTTTGGAGTAATTCTGTAGGGCAAGTTTTTTGGCAGTAGAGTCTGACAAGAGGCTGATTATGCAGTACTAAGAAAGAGATGTTTTCCCTCTCCATTTTCATTAATAAAATAATTTTCTTCTCTTCTCTTCTCTTCTCTTCTCTTCTCTTCTCTTCTCTTCTCTTCTCTTCTCTTCTCTTCTCTTCTCTTCTCTTCTCTTTTCGATTTTGCAAGATATAGTACACCTCATAAAAACTGTGTACAATGTACAAAAGCTAGAGCTTTCCCCTTGGTTATTTTCCCCTTGAATTCCTTAAGCCCTATGTGGGTACTATGTGGAGACTATAGTTTCTCTGGGATTGAGATGTGAATAAGCTTTGTAGTTATGGCCCTATAGATAGTCTGCAGGCTTTTCCTTTGAGGCTGGGGAAGCTCCTTTTTACCATATCTTATCCCTGCTCCCAGACTCAAAGACCAAGGCTCCATGAAGCTGTATCACCTAAATTTACTTACATCAGTAGAAAGTAGATGGGAAGGGCAGCTGTGTCAATGCTTCGCACTGATCAGCACAGAATGGACAGGATGAAATCACATCTAAATAGAAAATAGGAATTAAGGGAACTAAGAACATCCTGAGCCTCCTCTGAGCCCTGTGAAAGAGCAGAAATATGAACATGCAGTCTCTGTTAAATGAGTTACAAAAATGTGCTTTTTTTGTGGCAAGAAATGAACATCGGCAGCTCCTCATAATTCTGTGACATCATCTCTGAAAAGAAAATCCAGGGTTTGATTTCAATTTATTCTCGTCTCCGTTGTTTTCAGTCACATTGAAAAGGGACTTTTCTGAGAGACCATGGTTGAAAATTTTATGAAGGAAAAAATGGGAGAGAGCTGCACATCAAATTCCTTTGAAATTCTACCTACTCTGACATTTAAAGAGCAGCAGGTCAGTAAATTTGTTTTGTAGTAGCACTGAGAAACCTCAGTGAAAGAGCAGGAGCCCACATGCGTTGCACATGAAAACAATAATGCTCCAAAGGCCGGTATGTTGCTAGTGGGAGACAAAGGATAAATTTTAACTAGCAAGACAAGGTGGGAACAAGTAACCTTGAGGCAACAAAAATATCTATATACATATATATGTACATGTAGATATACATACATATGTATATGTATAGAAAGAAAATTAGAGATATCTATTAACTTTCCTTACTGACTTATCAAAGTATTTCAATGATTGTCTGGGGATGGGGAGAAGTAAAGGGATGTTGACAAGTAGGAAATGAGCTGGATGGCAGGCAAAATCCTGCATCATGGTATGGTATGGATTAATATACACTGCTAGTTTGTTGCTCTAAAGAACAAAGCTTGCTGCAGCAGGTACTATGGAATTGTGTGGGAAGCCATGGTCCCTGTGATGCCAAGTAGGAACTCTATGACCAGAGAAGTCTTGGTAAAATTGCATAGCAAAAGTATGATGTGAGTGTTTAACTCCGTGGTTACTCCTCCAGTTAAAGATTACGTTTTTCAGTGAGGCAGGTAAAGAAAAGGGTGAGAGAAACAGGAAAAAGTGGACACTGATGTTGGTCATCTTCAGAACGGGAATGATTAGAATGTGTCTGTGGGTGAAAATAATGTGGATGTGTGCAGAGACTGGGAGAGGGAAAGGGGAAGTCTGGCAACAGGAGGCATTTGGGTTTTTGAGGAGGAAAATAGTTGAGAGTCTTGACAGCAAAAAATGTGTCAGGTGCTGATATGAAAGGTATGATGGAGTGGATCTCAGTTGTTAATGAGGAAGCAAACCTATAAAAGGCTCTGCAAGGAGCAATTGGGCCCTGGCAGCTTAATCTTCATATGTTTTTAAATTCTGTTCTTCTCTTTGGGGGCTTCATTTTTTGTTTGATTTTCATTTTTGTGATGCTGCAGCATTCAAAGCTTGAATGTGTGGGACTGCAAAGTGAAGTCCCAAAGGAAATACTAGGCTCACATGGGCTGTGAGCATATCAGCAACATGACTCCAATAACTCTTTTTAGTGATAGCAGAGTCCCTTTAGATGACTTACAGACTTTCATCCAAAGCAATTGCACAGCCAGCTTCTAACATTCTGCACTCCTCATTTTAAATAAGAGCATCTTTCTGTATTGCTTACGTTTTTTTTGCAATTTGCCCAGAAGTATTTTATTACTGGTATATTTTGTCCTGATGGGTAAACTCTAGTCACCTGGTGGTTTTAAATTTAAAAAGTCCTTTTTTGAATATGCTTTATAGGTCAAGAAAAAAAAAAGTAGACTAATATAAGTACTTTTAAAAAAGATGTGCTTCTTCCAGAATGGAAAGACAAAATTTTAAGATTTTTTTTTTCTGACATACAGCACTATAAATGCAGGTTGAACATAGGATATTGAAATAAAAAAAAATTATAGATCTTCTAAATAGGAGAGTGGTAGGAAGGTTTATAAACGGTTTAAATTCAGGAAGATGGGTTCAACTTTATTGTTTCTTAACACTTCTTTTCACTGCCCTTTTAATCCTTTTCGCTGACCAAGTCTTCTCCCAAATAAACAAGCCATCCCTAATTACTCTCCCCCCATAGCCTGGTTTACTACATCCATCTTCAAATCTGCTATTTCTGATATTGTTATTTAAGTAATCTCAGCCTTTTTGGTATTACTGATAGGTTCGTTAAACATTGTAGCCTTGCAAGACTATACTCTCCAAAAGCTTCCACCTATTCCCCTTCAGTTATCTATGAAGTCTGGTCGTTTCACACATAACCTCCTCTTAAGAACCTGTGCAACCTAGCCACCCCTCATGGGGTTACCTTTGACTTTTATCAGCTTTGGACATTTCTGTGTGACACATCAAGCAATCCCCCAGATCCTGACCAGCAGTTTCCTACATCCTGTTCAAGCAGCCTAATCTCTGGCCAGAACTAGTAAATCATCCATTTGTTTCCTGCAGCCCTAGCAGTGTTTTGTATCTGTACAAAAGCTGTGGGAAAACTATGCAGTAGTGGTCTGAATTTTCCACTATGTGTGGCTTCCTCCCTTGATGATAAATCTGCCCTATTTACAACTGGAAGCCCAGTGATATGTGCATCTAAAGTGGCATGCAGAGACAGAGCACTATGTGCTTTTGTTGTTTGAGCTATGACCTAGCCCTTGAAAGTCTGAGGTTAGTTATTGCATGTTTTGCTTAGTTATTAATGTGTAAATCCCATCATTTAAAGCATAATGTTTCTCTATCTCTTGAATGTCTTCATTTTTTACATTCGAGTGTAACTGAATCTGTTGTGGATGTATCTGATCTCCCACGCGTCGTGCAGAATAGTTAAATGTGTAGTTTGAATAAGCATTAATGGAAATGTCTTGCCGAAGCATCCCATGCCATCCCATGCACTGTTGAGAGGGTAGAACTCAAATGTTGCCTTTCACAGGGTAAGGCAGAATAATTCTCCAATGCATGGAAGTTACTAAAAAAATGAATGTAAATTGCTGCCATTTTGATCTGTGAGATAGCACTTGTCAAGGGCGCAAGTGAAGAGATAACAACAACAAGGGACTGGTTTCCCAGTTCCTTCAGACAGAAGAAATGCTTGGAGATAACAAAGAAAATCAGTCTCCTATCTCCAATCAAAATAAATAATTCATACCCTTCAAATACATAAGAGAAAGAAGAACAGCAAGATCATACAAGTTTCATTTGTATCCATTTCCATTTGGCTTTAACTATCCTCCTCTCTGCTGGATGGTAGGGCCTCTACCTGGAAGGGTGAGATGATGTCCTGTCATTTCTAGGGCTGCCGTTGCCGTGTGGTCTGACCTCTAGGCGTGTACAACTGGCAGGCTAGCACCAGAGCTCTCCAAATCCTATTCAGGTATAGAATTTTCCCAGCTCTTATTCCATTATTTATTCTAATCCATAGTTCTGCTTGTTAAGTACAGAAGTCAACATTGGGCTTGCTAACATATGGACTTTGAGTCATATATTGTTAGGAAAGGTAAGGAAAATGTATCAGTAAAGACGAGGAACGACTCTTTAGATCTGCCAGTCAATGCAACAACCTTTGGTTTCTGCTTGTGTCATGAAGAGAATAGTAGAAAAATAGAAACATTTAGGAGCACAGTAAAACAGAGCATTAGTTTTGCCTACATGGATAACTATTTTCAGTTTTTACATGGGAAATATTTTATTCTACCTACTGAAGTAGATAAGGCTAAGTGGGAGAGTGAAAAAAATTACAGTTTGTTAGAAAATGTTACTTATAGGAAAGTATAATATAAAGTACGTGCGCTACACACTTCTGTAATGGCAATTGCTGCTCTTGGAAGTTCTTTCAGAGGTTTTGCCTTGAGATATTAGCACAATTGCTAAAATAAATAGCCCTCTAAAACTCACGCAGGACAATAAGAAAACCATGGTGAAATGAATTTGGACATTTTTGTCTGCTTTCAAATATCAAGAGTCTCTTTCAGAGAAGTACTGTAACTTTTGGCTCTTGTCATAATGCTTGAATGAGAATACCGAGAATGGGATTAGAGATGGAGCCTTCAACATACTGCCTGTGATTAACAGAACAGAGGATTTCTGCAGCATATACGGCCATCCTGCCCAGATGATGTGAACACCTGGGCCCCTGGTTTCTGCCTGGAAGCTGTGTCCTGCATATATATGCCTCTAGAGTGTGCTCATTGCCATCTGTGGAGTACATTCCAGGATTATTTTAAGCAATGTGCTTTGAGACAGTTCACTTGAGAGGGCATGTCTCTCTCCTCTCTCTCTCTCTCTCTCTCTCGTGAAGAGGTCTGTGCAATAAATTGCTGATTTGGGGATCTTTCAGCCTTTTGCAGATCAGCAGCTCTTTGGTTGGGAAGGGTTAGATTCACTGCTGCAAGTGTCCTAGGGCGTGATTGAGTTTGTTTCTGAAAATCCCTTGGAAAAAAAAAAAGTCATTTGATCTGTGAATGTGCAGGTGGTCAAGGTGTTGGGATTATGGGGGAAAGATGTGGGGGGGCATATTCCCATTGCTTTATGTGTCTTGGATAATATTTGTGTGACTAGGGGCTTTAGGGTAGTGTATGGGGAATCTGAGAGCTGCTTGACAACAAGCAGCAAGGGAGAGCGGGTGATTTGCTTGTGGCTTTGGACCTTGGTTGGTCTAAAATTTGTAAATAACTATTACAATTACACTGTGAAATTTTGAAGATAATTGCTTTGGATTTGAAATGAGTCCTATGATAATCCTGACTTTTTGAGTCCACCACAGAATTACGCTGCCCTTTCTTCCACACAAATAGCTTTTATTTGTCCCAAAAGAATGGGATCTGTCAACTCCAGTTACCATCCAAAGCTTCCTGGTCATGTCAGGAAATATATTTTGTTTCAGTTAATGGAGTTAAGGCGGCCATTTACCCTGACGAAGCTGACAAACAGTAAGTCGTTAAATTGCAGAAACACTGTTTCTGTCACTCATATGTCAGAAATGATAGATTTACCAGGTGTGAACCCCCAAGGACTTTGTGAAGCTGAGGGCTTGTCTGAGCTCAGATGTTGTATCATGTGAGCTATGCTTGTGTGAACAGGTTTGCTGCTTTATTTTTCTAACCACAGTCTTCACTTTCCTTTTAGCGATTAGGCCATACTCTCAAATTCCACCATATTAGGACCTGATAGCAGTTTAACTGAACCTATGTTTAGGAAGGCACTGACAGGGCCTGTGCTAGCATCAGGTAAAATAAGCCATAATAAGCTATTGAAGACATGCAGTAACTACCTCAATCATCCCTAAAAGTTAAAAATGCTTTTTATTTATTTAAGTTTGTCTGGAAGCACGTAAGAATATAGGAAGACCTGGAAGATCCTACCTTCCTGATCCAAAATTATCTTTAGATTCATGGATCCCTAGTAATCCCAGTTCCTGTATGCAGGAGGACAGTTGGAAAGTTTTCTGGGATGCTGAGAGATTCCTCCGTTCTCACTACTTTTGCTTCCCCATTGATTTCTGAAAAAGGAAAAAACAGAAAAAAAAAAGGAAAAAAAAAAGAAAAAAAGAAAACAAAAAGTAAAGAGCAGGAAAAAAAAAAAAAAAAAAAAAAAACAGAAAGTGGCTGCAGTTACTTTGGCTGGGGCCCTGTCTAGACCTCCAGGGGACAGATGGGGACCGGGAGGAGGGTACCTACCCTGCAGCTTAGTCATTGCCAGCTCTAGCCATGCTGGAAGTGCAGGAGTGGAGGAGAAGGCAGTGCCTTCTCTTGAATAGGTGATTTATTTTCTACAAACCTTTGATTATAACCTTAGAGTGGATCTTGATTAGCATACAGCAAAAAGGTTGCTGCAGGATCCTGCCTTGCACTTCCTTCCCTACGTTTTAAGGAATTCTAACCTGTATATAATCGATTTAACAGCAAGAGGTGAGCTGTGAGTAAGAGCTAAATAAATATCATCTCAAACATCCCCTTAAGGGAATCTTGCAAGAAAAGAGAGAATCAGACTTGCTAGATTGTGGGGGTTTTTTCATTACAAATAGCCTTCAATAAACAGAACTGGGTGAGCTTTTATGACTCGTTTATACACAAAGGACAGCAGTGAATGTCTGTACTGCAGAACCCCTCTGCAACGTGATGAGGGAATTCTGTGCTTCTCTGCAAGAAATGGTGCTATCTCTTATTGCTAGAGAGTGAACCTGAAAGGGCACCTACAAGAAGCGAATTTGCAACAGGGAGAAACTAAATGCCAGGATTTCTCTTTTTGTTTTGCCTTTGAGATGGTTGCTAGACCCGTTCCATGCTTGCAGTTCCTATCAGGAAGACAAGAACTGCCTCATCCATTCTAGGGTCAATGAAACAGTCAACCTCGAACTTCATTTTTTCTCTGAATAATAGTAACATTAGCTACATATTTTAACATTTATTTACCCAGGTAAAAGAGCTTTCATGCAAAACTCGCTGAGGATTTATTCAGGAAACCTGCTTGTGATGGCTCTATGTCACCTTACTCATTCTGCAATGTTAATAAGCACGGACAGTAGAGCCCCAAAATTAGAGAAAACTGGTGCAATTTGGGTTTGTGGTCACAATATCCTTAGCCTTCATTGATATCAAGCACTTATGTGAGGTCCCTTGGTTTGTATAGATTAGTGAGATTTGTTCCAGTCTCAATGATTGGTGCGGCCCTTCGGTCTTGTCTGACGAGAAAATTAGTTTTCAGCATGCTGGCGTATACAGCTAAATGTGTGGGCATGCTTACTTTTATTTGACATTCATCCTTGCTCTTGAAGTGAGGAAGCTGTTAAAGTTCCCAATTTGTGGATAATACAAATTATCCTCACTATCTTTGTCAAATTTCTCATTGACAGTGAGGAACTGCAGAAGGATGGTAAAACTGCATGAATGGTCAAACACGGAGCAAATGAGCTTCAGGGAGGGTAGAGGAGCAGTAGATGACATGGGGAAAATCTAAATCATGCCTCCAAGATACTGGCCGTTAACTCAGGAAAGAGAGCTTGGCATTACTATTGGCAAGTTTTCTGAAGTCACTGACTTAATATGTGGTGACAGTCAAAAAAAGAACAAAAAGCTGGGCATCAACAGGAAAGACATTAAAAAAAAAAAAAAAAAAACAAAGGATGCCCTTTTGCTGCTATATAAAACTTTGGAAGACCCACGCTGTCAGTTCTGGCCTTCACATCTCAGGATGGATGTGATGAGGTTACAGAAAGAGCAGAGGAGGGCAGAGAGGGATCAAAGTTTACAAAATCATGAAGACAGCAGATAAACTAAATGCAGAGATGTCTTCCATTAAAATCCCCAATACTTGAACAATGGAGCACTCCTTGAAACTTCTAGGATGTCTATTTAAAATAGATGTTTAAAGATACATATTTTTTTAAATAGTGAGTAATGAACTTCTCAAATTTGTTTCCATTAGAGTGGGGATGTCTGTGATCTGCTCCTTGCTCTTCTACAGAAGAAGGTTTTGAGTCAGTGGTAACTAGCTAGTTAGGATGTGTTGGCCATGGCCATATTCTACCTTTCAGTGCAGAGCAGCTACCTATGCATGCTCTGAAGAAAATCACTAGGGTAAACTGTTCCTCAGCAATCTCTTTCTTACTGTGCCAAAATTTCATGCGATACCCAAGTTAATTTAGGTAACTTTTCTTTGATCTGCAAAGTACAGAGAATCTTGCTCCGTAGCCAAGCAGCAGTTACCTTGTGCACCTATGCTTATATATACCACCAAATCAAAGAGTGCTTGGGGATGCTCCCGAGCACAGAAACTTAACCACCTCTATTGTCAAATCATTAAAATTGTTCCTGGCATGTCTTCTGCATGATCCAGCTAGCACTCTCCAGATGATTTTTTTAGTTGTATTTTGGGAGTTAACATGAAGCAGGCACCATTTTCTATAGATATGTTGGACACAGCCACCCTAATGTGGATGGTAAGAGAATCTAGCAGTGTGGATGTGATCAGACTTCCACTTGGACTCAGTTAACTCAAGAAACAAGGCCCTAGAACTGTATAATTTACTGGGATAGGTGTAACCGGAGTACTCATGATCTAGAGTACCCCACTGCTGCCTGTAGGATATGGGTATGAAAATAAATCTCATAGTGGAGCTGTAACCAAGTGTACATTCTCTTCTGGAGCTGGCATACAACTCAGGCTACGGCTAATCAAGATAGAGAGCATGATGAAAAAGCTGTTCATCCCAGATAATTGAATTTATTTTTGAAGTCTGCCCTTGGTTTTAGTTCTGAAGGACTTGGGAACAAATGTTCTTTTTGGCCCAAGACATATTTGCCAAACATGTAACCTCAGCCGTGCATATTATTTGCATAGCCAATTTTTACATTGACAACTTGCCAAGCCAACTGTCCCATTTTTCTTGTATATTTATGCTCCGGTTCAGTGATCTTATAGGGTAATGAGTTACCAGCCACATGGATTTCCACTGCACCTGTGCTTCTGGGATGTGCCCAAAGATTTCTATGCTGAGTACTATACACCTGTCTCTAATACTTTTCATAGCCAGCAGTGAACAGCTGCTTCCAAGACTGTGTGACTTACGAAGCATGACTATGCCATTTGTGCAGGATGACAATTTTAGTGAGGAAGCCACTTTGATGGTCAGCAGGGGGAAGGCAAAATTTGAATAAAGCTATAAAAGACTATCTGAGACAAAGGAACTGCAAAAATTTTTGGAAGTGTTTCAACCAAGGAAATGAGAAGATTTTGAATTTTTAACATGTCTCCTGATAGTAGTTTGCAAAGCAAATGCACATCCAATAACCAAGAAACCATTCAATGTGGAATGTGGCGTATAAGCGATAGGTGGTGATATCCTCTGTTTATCATCTCCACTATAATGACTTATTTGAATCAATTTACAGAGATTTTATTGTGCTGGGTGGAACCTACCACAGTTTTGAGATGTCAGGCCAAATCTCAGCCTATTAGAGGGACTAGAGTACCATGTGCACTGTAGGAGATGATGTTAATCAGAGCAGAGCTTTGGTTTGTGTGCAGCTTTGAAAATTTGTGTTTCTTTTCACCGTTAGGTAATGCAAGAAATGTCATGATGGGTTTGTTCGGAAGAGCTAGTCTTGGAGCTGAACTACAGTTTCAATTGCTGCACTGAATCAGGCCTGAGGACTATTTGGTTCAGTTTTGAATTGCTGTCAGTGGGCAACATTAGATGCTTCAGAATGTTGCAGAAGACTTTTGCTCCTGCTCTCAACAGCCAAGTATAGAACAAAATAATCTTAACATACGTCCAATAAATTCCAATAAGTTTAAGACCTGAAGAAAGGCAATTCCATTCCAAAATATTCAGCATCACTACTCCTGCTTGAGCTGTTTTTTGATCTCTGCTGAATTCTTGCCTACAAGAAATAACTTGAAATTTAATCTTATGAGTAATATTGTAATCAGTTCTAGTAGAGTAGTCATGGACATGCAGAAAACTACCTGGACTAGAGCATATTACGCTCCTGAACTGACATCTCTTAACTGTAGCATAAGGAGATTCAACTACTACAACGTGGAGTCCACAGCTTTCCCAGAGTCACAGGGTTTGGTATCGGTATTCACAGAATCATAAAATCATTATGCTTGAAAAAGATCTTGAAGATCATTGAGACCCACCTTAAGCCCTTCAATACCATGCTTGGTAAACGATGTCCCTAACTGCCTCATCAACATTATCCATTGCCTTTATTTGTTCCTCATTAACAACAGTCACCAGGCTACAAAATGTGTTGCTCTGACCATTAAGAAAGCATTTGTGGTGGAATTCCTGAAGCGGTACTCATTTATTTTCTGTAACATACTAAGCACAGTACTGAGCTTTCCCAACTGTGATGAGGATTATATGAAGATAATGAGCACTGAAAATGGTAAACACAGAAATTAGTTTTGATATTTTGCCAGGTACTGGGCATGCTACCGATCGACATGCAATAATGCATACATACATGCGTGTTCTCCAACTGATCGGACATGCAGGCTCCTGTTTTAAAAGCATTGTTTTCTCTATTTAGAGAAATGACATTACTGTAAGCGTGGCAATAAATGTTTGTGTGAATGTAGGATGATGCCACTGCTGACAAGTTCTGAAGCAGGCTGGAAGTTACTTAACCACATTAAATCAATTCCAAGTATAAGAAGATAGGCCTTTTACATGATTAACCTATACAATTTTGCAACACGCTTTGAGGCCAGGACCTCCCACTGATCTAATTCAATGGATCTTGGGTTCAGCAAAGCCAGACTATGTCCTGGTTATCCCTGTGGGAGCTCAATAAAATGAATTAGCCTAGATAATGTAGACTGACCCTTCTACAACAGAAGTACCTCTGCTGATAGATTCTCTCCTGTTGCAAAAGAGGTTAGGTCCACCCAGGCTGGGGTTTTGCATCAAGGCATAGGTATTCAACTGCAAGCAGCTGTGTTGCTGCATCTTAATTAGTTACCGCTTGACAGGTGAACCATAGTAAATGGCAAGGTGCAATTTACAGCTCCTTTCAATTACTGTATAAAATGCATTGACATTAGCTAGCACAACATCAATATGTTTTTCCTCATAGCTGTGGTGGACTGATATTGTAGGTGGTTGCCCTCAACCACCTTGTCTGTATTCTTCTTATGTCACTGGTTAGAACTTGTATCAAGCTTAAAATCTGAATTCAAAACTGATAATCAAAGATCAATATTGCTGTATACCTGGATGAATTCTCAAAATCATGATTTAAAAATCATTGGGTTTTCTATTAACTTGAAATACAGTTTACAGTGAATTTTTACTGTTCTGTGAAGGTAAAAGTAAAAAGGACAAAAAAAAAGTATATCTACACTGTGTGAACTACTGAAAATCAGATGGAAAATATAATGAATTATATACTACTTTTTCTTTAGATTTTGAAGAAAAAGAAACTTAAGGTAGCATGGAAATAGCAGGAGTGTGAAAAGGCTGCCGTTTGAAAAGGGTATGCCTAGAAACACAGACAATTTTGTCTTTGATTTCCATAAAGCAAGATTTGAAAAAGTTTTAAAGCTCTTCTTGTGCCTGACATGCAGCTAATTGTTTTGGTATTTGAAATCTGAAATCTGCAAAGCAACACAGCACAGAGCCAAAATACTTATTCTAGCCCTTTTAAGGGTAGAGCTACATAATACATTAGAACAGTATGATGGGTCTGTAAACTCTGTGGCTCTTCCACTTGAACCATCCTTGTTCAATTTTGCCAGCCCTAATAAAGACCGTACCCCACGTGGCTACTGCATTTCTTGAATCACAGTTTTCGTTGGATCTCCTGCAGCCTGAGTGGTAGCTGCTGCTCCCTGAACTGTGGCTATCTGCAACGATGGGCTTTCTCTCCCACCAGAAAGACCTTCGGCTACTACTGAGGTCAGGGCTTAAGCATTCATGTGTGTAGGTAGGAACAGAGGGTGCTTTTAAGAAAAAGATAAGGCAGCTCCTGATGGTGTGCTGTCTCAGAAAGCAATGCCAAAAAGTCTTGGACAAAGCTTGAAATCAGGCCTTTAAGGAGGCCTGGCTGGATGTCTGTAATGATCCTCTGTTGAATACGGTGCAAACCTCTAAGGTGGTGAGTTAGTAGTAGAAATGCTTTCCCCATCTAGTTATGTACTACCATGAAAACATCTTTTAACATTTTATTCCACCTAGGTGAAGTTTCTCTAGGGCTTCAAGAGTGGTAAGTGTGGGACTCATAACCGTAACATGTTGTGGAGACCAAGGATAAACATAGGGTCAAAAATCAATCAGATGAGTAAGCAGGGGAGGAAAAGAATGCCTGTAAAATGGCTGTTAAATGTGAAGATTCAGCAACAGCATGTAGCTCTGATAGTCCCTAATCTGTAGCTCACTAGAAACTGCAAGTCTGTCACAAAGGATGGACTGTTCTATACTTGCTTGCTTTCTTGTCATCTTTTCTAAACTTATACTAAAGGTCTTGATAGATACAGATTACTAAGACAAGGAGGAATTTGCACTGACTTGGTATGACCATTCTCAGGAAATCTTTGCCTGTGGCTTACACACAGCTCAAATCCTTCCTGCAGCTATCTATGTAACAACTGATGCGCTTTCTAAAACCAGGGATAACTTCAGTGTCCTTCATCTCAAAGGGGAACCATGCTTCAAATGGAAAAGTTGAGAGAAGGTGTCTCAGTAAGGCAATTGCTTAAGAAATGAGAGCAGAGAAGAAAATTTAAAATAACTATGACTATTTTAAGATGTGTATACCACAGGGTACAGTGCCATTGTGAAGGGGAAAAAAAAAAAAAAAAGGAGGGAAGGAGATAAGGGACAGTAGGAAGAATATTTTTTCTATTTTTTTTCTATATTTTTATTGTATCTGAAGGTCAAACACAGAACACACAGTGTTATACTGACTATTGAGAATGAATTTGTTTTGGAGAAACACCAGATGCTTATTAAGTTTCAGTGGAGGGAAATGTACAAAAGATGAAAAGAACATTACTAGCAATGACAATAAAGGAAAAGAAGCAGGATATAAAAATGCAAATAAAAGCTTTTTGCTCAGCATACAGAATATTGCAAATACAGATTCAAACTATCTGTTGATCTACATTAGAGAAGGATGATAAGAGCAATAACACCCTACAGAGCCAAATTAATAAGACCACTATTAGAAACAATATTAGAGGAATGTTAATCTTGCAGTGAACATTTAAGCTGAGAAGAGTGTTTCTTTTTTTCCCCCAAACAGTAAACTTTTCCTAAAAAAAAAAAAGTGCATGCCATAAAGCAAAGAGATTTTCCTCTCTAAATATCTAATATGCAAAATTACAACCCTAGCACCACTGAATAATTCCATTCTTCACTACCTTTCATAGAAAACATATGGTAAAAAAAAGCCACATTTCTGAATCTTCCAAACTAATGCCTGAATGTTCTGCTGCAGATGGTGTTTACCCATAAGTTTCTTCTTTGTTTGCTTGCCTTGCTACACTGCTAATACACTGATACTTTTTTCGTTCTGTCCAGTACCAAAAGAATGCATAAGCTGGAAAATTTTTTCTTTACTGAAAGTTAAACAGAACTTCCAAGTATCCTTGGATAGCACTACATTAGAATTGTGGTAGCCAGCAATACCACAAAACCTAAGTAAGGTTCACTAAAACTGCATTGATGTGATGCTTTCCCTGCTCTGGGTGGCTTCAGGCAACAAAAGTGAAGCAGTAGGTCATAGAGAACTCATTCACAGACTGTATATATATATGTGTGCGTGTATGTATGTATGTGTATATATATATATTTATAAGTACTTGCTAACTCCAGTTCTGTTTCAAGGTCAGCTAGACTGGTAACTAGAAGAAAGGTATGTGTCTGCTTACACGCATTACTAGTGATGAACCGAAGCATAGGAAGAGATGATCCTGTGTATCTCATTTTTGGGTAGGCACTTGGTTGCTCTGAGCTTCCACTTCCCTGTCTTTTCAAGTTCCTACAAGCATTTTTTAAGCCTTTGAAGTCCTTTGTAATTCTCTAATAGGATGTGTTGCAGAAATGCAAAGCATCGCTAGCATATGGTGACATGCTCTTGATTCTTGAAGAATGCAAAAATCTGCATAATAGAGAGTAGAGGAGCTGCAGGAGGGATAAAAAAACACCCTCTTAAAAATGAATTCTTCTACCTCTTTCAGTGTACTGTTCTTAACTGTGCCCACTCTTGAGGCTTAAACCTCAAGCTTTTAAGAGCCGTACTTCTGGAAATTGGGGTCCCACTGTACTGTGTGACTTGTCTGAACCTAGTAGCTTTCTACTGCAACCAAGGTTCCCCAATTAAATCACCAGCAGTGTCAGTAATGTTCACTGACTCCAGCAATGCCATAGCTGTACAAAGCCAAACTTCTTGGTAAACCATGGTGTCCCTTGGAGGAGAAACAGCCTGGAACTGGAGGTGACAAACTTAATGTTCTGACTATCAACACTGGAGTATCAGCCCCTCAGGGAAATCACACACATTTAAGTGCCTTTGGAATGAGGGCAACTCTCCAGGAGAAAAACAAAACACGCACACAAAAAAAGCTTTTTTTTTTTTCCAATGCAAAACTTTTAATGAAATATATATATATATATTTTGTTTGTTTACCTTTTTTTTCTTTTTTTAACTAAACCTGTGTTGAAAGAGGTTTGTTGTTAACAGCAATTTTGCTTCATCTTTTTTTTCCCCTCTGTCTCTCTCTGACTGACTGAGCAGGGCAAGAAGGACCTCTTTTCTCTGTATGTTTTCCTCAGTTGTTCATGCATGGTCATTCAGCTCTTCTTTATGCATATTACTACAGTATGTCTGTGATGAGGGAGGTAAAAGCTATGTATCAAATATTTTCTAGCAGCTTGTGAAATAATGTGACTAATTTTTGACACTCTTTCTTTTGTGTTTCCTCCATGGGGAAGAGTATGTCTGCAGGGTGATGTTCGCCTTTGGAGGTTCTTTTCTTGTGTTGCCCATTCTGACATACACGGGGAACAGCCATTTCCACAGTCATTCCATGCACTTGGAATGTGATTAAATGATCTGAATTCTTGGACTTCCCCTAAGAAAACTCCCCTGTACAAAAGAACATTACCAATCTACTAGATGTTATCACTGATCTCGAGAAGTAGAATAGTCCAATGTGGGGTTTCAGTTCTAAGCAGGAGAAGATTTTTGTAGGATGTTGAGCTCAGGAAAACTGAACAGCATGATAGAAAGAGAGGAGCAAGAGCTTCGGTAAAAACAGCTTTCTGCGGCAAAAAGTTAATGTGATATTCTGTTTTCAGTCCCTTCTGTGATATTCCCAAAAGAGAGGACGCAGCACTGACTTCTACAGAACTCCCTGCTGACATGGGGTAGCCAGCTCAAACTGTGCTTCCCTTTGCTGATCCGCAGATACAACAATGTCAATTTGCCTGCTCAGTGAGCTAGCAAAACTCCTTTTTTTGGAGTGCACTTCTGCAGAACAAAAGCCATATCTTCCCTGTTGCATAATGAAGCAATATTAGAATATTTAAATGGATCTACTGAGAAGGAAGCTGTATGAAAATTGTTTGCCATTAAAACAAAATTTCTTACTTTCACATTAAGAAGAAACCAACAAAGTGAAACAGCTAGTTGACTGACTGGATAAGATCACATCTCTTGCCCATTGCTTGTTCAAGCTACCTATCAATTAATTTCAGAAGCTGGTATTATGTAGAATCCATCACAATGATGAGATTCCTGAGATTGGAGTGCTTTTATAATATTAATTGTGAACCCAAACGGAAGACTTTTTCCAAAGGACTGAAGATTTCTTACTGTTCTTAGTGTTTCCCATTGTCTTGAAAAAGTCTTTAAGAGTCCTCATTCAAACAGCCAGGAAGGAAGCTGTGGAACTGCTACTGTCCTAAATGTATGGTCTGAGAATAGACACTGCAAGGCTACTTGTCCTCAGAACACACAGTCTTTGCAGAGTAGAGAGTTAAACTGGAGCTGTCTGAAGCCATCTACCTTATTGCACAATTCATTTCCCATACTTAAAACATAAAAGACTATGTTCCTAATGCCCATAAGTATTTCTGACTCTGTTTCCCAAAATAAGTACCTGGGGCTATCAGCTTCTTCTCAAAAATGTGTACTTTACTGTTTATTTCCTCTTAAAATTGTGTTTCAGGTTTCTCTTACCTGTGGCAGAATTAGGTTAGAAAGGAATAGAGTTAGAGATCCTTCACGTGTTGGAGCAGCCATTCTGATATGAGCACAGCAAAGAATTGATGAGAGTGGCAGATCCAGACCTTCATTTGAAAAGGTCATTTCTTGCCTTTGGTGTGCTAACATTTTATTTCTCCTTTGTAGGAAGCACTGATTCAAAGCTGCAAACTTTCTCTTTTGCCTGACTTCAATCGTGACTACAAATGGTAAAAAAAATGTTTGTTTTGGTGGGGAGGGGTGCACCATGTGGGACTTCAGCAGCTTTTGAAGACCCCATCACTGGTATCACAGCATTAATTTCTCCTTTCACTGGATCAACAAGGTAAAGATATTATGTTATAAAGAACAGAGACATTGTTAGTATTAGTAATGTCTTCCTCGGGTGGTGATTTGACTTATGTGTGTATAGGAACTACAGTTGGACTATTGCCTCCAAATCAGAGGCAATGTGCTATGAAAATGGAGAAAAATAATAACAAGTGTTGATGCTTGGATGGATCAATTCCCAGCCCAGGTCATTACTACCTAAAAGAAGTCTTGATCACGGTTGGGTGCCCAGCCCAGCCTGCTAGGAACCACTGCTATCCCCACAGCAAAAAAGCATCCTTCCTGTAGTGCTAATGCAATGGAGAGAAAGATGTGAGTTGTACACTGCCATGGATGAACAACTGAGAAAAGATTGATTCATGTTATTGTACAGGGTCCAGTCAATTTAAGTTAACATCATCCCTCTGACTGCAGCAGTATCTTCAGTGCCTTGAACTTCAGTTAATATCAAGTCCATGGAGTCTCGAAATACTTATGCTTTTGTCTGGCCTTTAGTGAGACGTGCAACGTATCACTGAGCTATCATTGTGGGGTGGTAATGAAGGTATTCTGCTTTTAAGGCATAAAGTAAGTCACTGCGGGCTCCTGTGTAAACTTGACAGATATCTGCTGCCTGCTGAAATGTCTTTGTGGCTCACAGCTTACTCTTTAAGCAAAGATCTATCTCTTTCTCTACTTACCTGTTTGCACTGTTTTACTTCACCCTGGAAAACAAACATCTTCCTCTTTGAAATGTGCTAATGGCTCTCTAACTCTCATATCACTGCAGTTCCTGCACAGAGAATGGCACGATCCAGCAATAAAGGAAAACAAGTTTATAGACAAAGTGTAATTAGAAACAGAAAAGCTGCCTTTTTGCTATTCAAGAACATACTTGGCTCTGTTTTCCTGTTGTTTACTTGCAGTCTTTTATTTGTCAGAAAGAATGAATCTGAAAAGGGAAGAAGTACTCTGTTTTATTCAGCAAAAAAGACTGCCCCATATTGATATGCAGAAACAGAAGTGAATTGAAATTGGTGTTGAATGTTATCTAGATACCTGGTCTGGGGTGACCTAGTGTAACACCTTGGTTTTAGTGTCATTTTACTAATAGGGAGATACTGTCTCTTTGTCCTTGTCATTCACAAGACTGGTTCCCAGGTATGTCCCAGTTCCATGTTGAGGAGCTTGGCCAGGCCAAGCACTGTGTTGGTGTCCTTGGCGTCCTGGGCAGAGCTGCTGACTCCTTATATCCCTAGGAGGTCTGTCTTGCAGGTGGGCAGTAATGTAGGAATGTGGCTGGAAGGTGAGCGCCTGCCTTTCCCTTTGCAAAGTAGCTACGAATCCTTTAGCTTTGCCTGCCAGTGTTTAGCCCCACTAGAATTACTATAAACTCATCCTTGTTAGCTAATATTTTCTCTTCTATTAGCTAATATAGTTTTCCAACCTTTGGTTTGTCAAATTCCAGGGACTGATGACTGAAGAGCTGTGAGGGCTGTGTTTCCTCCCTCCTTCTGTCTTTACCTTCCTCCTATAATCTCCATCTTCCTCAGATTAAGGTTATTTTAATCTGAATGCCAACCAAAATTTTCTACTTTCACTAATTATTCCAAGGTTGATCTCCATGCTTCTGCTATCCATGATTCTGTAGGATAGAGGTCTGTTTTTCAAACTAAGCTGATTTCTAAAACTGGGTACATGTTTCATTTGAAAATAGTTCCTGCCCTCATGGCCTTTATCTGAATTACAGCTTTGTACAATTTACTGTACCTCTCCTCTAGAGGTGTGGCAGCAGAGCACTTCCAGCAACTCGCTAGATAAGACCTCTGAATTTTAAGCTCTCTGAGGCAGAGCGATTGTGTCCTAATTCTGAAATGTGCCATTTATAGTGCAGCACACAAGTTAGAGAAAAATAGAGTAGAACTCTCGGAAAATGAGTGAGAAGCTATGTGAGTGGAAATAGCACAGTTGACGTTTAAGACCACATGGGAAATCAGTGACCACTTAACTTAACTTCAGGAGGCTAGAATGACTAACATGGGACTGTAAAACGTATTTGGGGGAAAGAAATCTGCTGAGCAATAAGCAGCATGAGTTTCAGACATTAATCATGACTGACAAAAACTGTGGCCTCTCTTGATATTATAGGGTGGTGGGTGAAATGCAGGTAGTTAATATAATTCATCTCTTTTGAGTAAAATATTTGATACATTGCAATCTAAACCTCAGGATCCTATGGAAAGATTATAGTGTGATTAACGTTGGCTGACAGTTCGTATTTGCCAGCAAAGCAACATGATGATGGAGCTAAAGCTGGAGGTGCTGAATATTTAGCAATACCTCTCAGTCAAATTGCAAGAGAAAGCAAAGCTTGGATCACAACCAGAAGTCATCTCGGGCAAGGTCCCAAGGGTAGGTTTGGAATCAGGATTTTATTCCTTCTCAAAATTCCACTGTCAGTAACATTGTAAATTATACCATGCTGGGAAGTATTGCAAATGGCAGCCAGAAAGGAGATCAAAACAGCTACTTAGTAACCTGGTAAGAATAAAAAGGAGAACGTCTAAGTGATATGAAATTATAAAATAGAAACAAGTAGTGTGATCCATGAGAGCTTTGCAAAAATGAGTGTTGAGTTTCCTTCACTAATATTTTTTTAGAAAATACTGAATTATAGAAATTATATAGAAGAGTGCCCTGTTAACAGGAAATTCAAAAGAAAATGAAGATCAAAAGAAAACTGCTATCTGCAGCAAATTAGGAAGTGACCTTACTATATTTTTTGTTACTGAAAGTTAGAGGTCATTGAGGTGATTAATAATGCAACATTAAACAATTTTCATACTGTAGCATTAAATGCTATCATATGTATGAAGCAGGCTTCAGAACTCTTTAGTTTGCAGGTGCATTTCAGGAAGAAAATAATTGACACAAAAATGGTAAAAACTGAGTTCTTTAGAAATGAATAATTTACCTAAATGGAAGCATATTATAGTTGGTAAAATGTCTGAATTTTTTAACAAGGTAATTTTGCATAGGATTCATCTTCATTTGAGAAAGTATTGTCACCAAAACCTGAACTAGACACTTAAAGTTTGTTACAGTACACAAGGAGAAAGAAACATCTTCTGAGAATTGCTCAGTTCATCCTAAGGTAGATATCTGAAATAAATCACCCTCTGGAGTTGCCTAACTCACCCATTTTTCTTCCCTGACAATAGAACTAACCCAAGCAACAAAACATAGATAGAGAAAACTGTCTTATATCCATAAGATAAATCCATTTTCTTTCTTCATTTCATGCTATAGCTGATGCTGGGAATCTACAAGGACTATTGCTCTCGAACATTTCAGAACGGTGTATTTTGGCTTTTACAGTAACTTAAGCCTCACTTTCTCCCTCTAGGAGCTACTACCGCCACACTTTGCTGGTAATAGCTATATGCTTATGGCTATAGACCGTGCTGATGACAGTTGATATAGCCTGTCCCCTATCAAGCTGTCCTCTCCAGATCTTGAGTCTGATCCTTGCAGCTCTCTCTTGACTCCCTCCCAAATGTCTTGCACTGCCATTAAGGTTTTTCCTATGATATGCCCAGTCTTTTTGACACAGAAATCCCTGAGGGATTTCTCTCCTCACCTTAAGCACATCCGCACAGTTTCCTTGTCCAGCTGGCTGGGTTCTGCTGGGAAGAGGAGTAATCTTATCTGAGATCTGTGCCATTATACAGAGGTATCCAGAGGCCAGCTGGGATCCTCTAGTATTTCTCAAATGACTAGAGATACTAAGTATGGGGAATTGATTTAATCTCCAGAATGTCACTGGAAATCAGCTGTTCCTGTGTTATTTTGCTTTCATTTCCCTAACAACGTGAAAAGCTGCAACTCCGAATCTGTGCTCTTGTCTTTATGTTTCTACTCCTACAGGGCCTGGGGATTCTGTCTGTAATGGCAGAGAATCTGTTGGACAAACAAGAATAGAAACAACCTAAAAAGAACCATCAGAATATATCACTACTTAATTAAAATCTGATCATATTTCAGCTAACCCTCTTCCCACCTCTGAAATACATAAGGGTAACAAATGAGGCCATGCAACAATTCCAAAGTCGCTATGAAATGGGAGAAGCTTAAATGAAAACCACGTTAACATCATCAGGCATGAATGTTTAAATATTTATCAGGTAATATGGGTACTCGAAGCATGTGTAAGGGATGTACAAACACTGGAGATTGTGCATTCCCCAGGGAAGTGACCGTGGACATCAGGAGGTACAGGAGACATGGTAGACTTCATGGAGGTTGCTCTACTTTCTGGTGCATAGCAGGTGTGACAACCACCATCCAGAATATCACAGTTTATGCATAACTGCTTACAAAATGGAGTGCAAAGGCATGAATCACATTGCATATTGGACTGCTAAGAAGAGTTTGCATATTCGGTGCTGGAATATTACAATTTCCAGAGAAAAGATTTAGATAGGCCAGATTTATGTATGATTGAAAGGTGTAAAGGAAGGAATTGATAACAAAGAAGAAAAAGTGGTTTTCTGTAGTGCGTAATTAAGACTAAAAATTAAACAAATTAAAAAATTAAACTGCCATCACATGGATGCCAAGAACACTTTGCAAAGTGCTTTGAATATCTTGGAAGTGATGTCAAATACATGCTGAACGATTAGTGATATCTAATAATTAGACCAGAAGCCTTATTTGAGGGGTGAAGTATCCCTCATTCACCTGCTGAAGGATTCTGTATTCCTGCCTTTTCCTGCCCCTAGCACTGGTCTTGTCAGATACTCAGGTTTAGGTGCACCTTAGATTGGTGCAGAAAACAGCAGTTTCTGTTTTCCTAGTTAAAGGTGAAAGCCAAGGTCATTTTCACATCCTTCTTCAAAGTTGTTTAGATATAGTGAATAATTCCTGAGTGGTGAGAATGTTTTGACTGCAGATTAGATACACAAGAGAAATGGTAGATTCTATGTCAAAGAGGTAACTAGGTGAGGGCTGAATAAAACACCATAGGAAGTAAGCGTACTCAGCACTGTGTTGATGAGGAAGGGATTATTTAGATAGGAAGATATTTTTTATTTCATGCTTTTATCTTCTGTTGTAACTATTGCACATTCCTCTCACCTTGTCTCGTTCCTCAGCAATAAAGGAAAGAACACTCCCCCTATTTTACATGCAGTCATCACAATTTGGCCAAAAAAAGGCAGAATGATTAAATCCTTCTGAGATGAATTTTTACATTGTACAAGATGCAGTTTCATCAGTTCTCACTGCATGTGTATTGTATTCCTATTACTTTTGGTTTTAGCATTTTCTTTGCCTTGTGCTTGTTTAAGGAATAATACCAAATTAATCTTCTTTCTCTGACTTGTGCATTCACAATCATGAAAAGTAAAGTACTTATTTACTTCTGTGGGTCCAGAGCTGTTTCAGGAGGACCAGCTCAACCTGTAGTCAGCAAGTACTTCATAATAAATAGGTTTTCAACATTCAAAATCTAAAGAACTTTTCTGTGTCAATTTTAATATGTGATAACCCCTCTTTCCTCCTTCTCCCACAAAACGCCAGTTCCATTCTTCTTTCTAAGCTTGCTGCCAGGAGCATTAACCATATGGTGAAACACAAACCTGCACCAAAGTTTCACTACTACAAACTTATTGCCAATGACAGCTCAAGCCCAGTTGCCAGGTTTGTACCTGTGTGCCCAGGACACAGGCCCCATGTTTCCCTTTCTGTTGACTCTGTTGTAGGTGGTAGCAGCCAGCAGGGAGGCAGGATGTGACCTGTTGAACTGCCACAGTGTTCTTTTATCTGTTATAAATAAAGCAGTATATCCCACAGGATAGGCAAGCCTGTGCAGGAGTATACCTGTAACACTCCTTTCCATTAGCTATGTATAACATCTTCACAGGACCTTATGAAGTTTAAAATGTAATACTGTTTAGCCTGTGTTTGAATATGCTTTTTGAGAGGTGCTGGGTATTTTCTGTTGAGATGAGCTGCACTGTATTATATTTCTTTGAGGTTTAGAAGAAGGTTTTCTGTGCTGCTATCTTAAAATTGCCTCTTTCCTGCAGCGGCAGGAAGAAGACTTCAAGTTTGAGAAAGAGCAGTCTGAAGAACTCTGTAATGAGAAACTTTTCTGCAACTGTATTTAAGTTTATAAGATGCTTCCCAAAATGAAAAATAGGGAATAAGCAGTTGCACTTCCAGGTTTGTAAGCCTTGGGGGAAAAAAATGTTGTGCTGTAATGGCCTGCAACTCATAAACTTGAGTAAACGTAAGTTAATATTGGAAAAAATATATGAGGTTTCTTTTTTGGTGTTGTTTGGCTGCAGAGAAAATATGACGTAAACATTTGTGTTCCTTTGACGGTCAAAAGCCCAAGGGAAACACTTTCAGCTGGAATGGTGTTACAAAAGATAAAAACAGACAGATACTTTCTGCAGAACACAAACTTAAACTTATTTACAGACAACAAAAGACAGACTTGTTTTAACGATACACTAAAAAATTGGTTTGGTGAAGCACTTTATAGATTTCTATAGAGAATGAGAAAGAATGGTCCTATGGTTACACTCCTGGCTTTAAGGGTATTTCTATTAGGGCTACTTAATACTATTTCCCAATAGATTTATTGTCCCATAACTGTATGGTAGCTATCTGGAGAAGGGAGGGCAGAGGCGGTAGACAGGGAATGAACTACATGACACATCATGAAGCTTTATGCTACATGGAAGTGCGAACGACATGAATAGTAATATGTAGACCTAGACATTAGCTATTCACTGCCTTTAGAAGTGTCACTCTGGTTGATGAGAAGCTTTTACCAGTTGTATCTGCAGCAGTTCCAGAATCTGATTGTTTTTGTGTCTCAGCTGTGAGTAACAGCACACAGGTAAAACCACACGCAGTAGCTTAGCATATTAGCAGATAAACTGTGAATTAGTGGGGGGTGATCAAGAACTCCATCCCTTAACCTGACAGATGTATACGAAGGGTCTTAGGGTTTGAACTCAACTCTGCTCTGGCCACCTGTCCTGTCCTTGAGCACTTGGCATAATCTTGCTGCTCAAACTCCCAGTCTGTGAAATAAGAACACTAACATGCCTTCTATCTAATTCTGTTGCAATTTCTTTGAGGCAAGCATTTTCTCTTCCTGTATGAATATACAATACTTTGCATAAAGGAGCTTAATCTCAGTTCCATTTAAGGCATATCTGTTGAATAATAATGTTTAATAAAATTGAGTAAATAGCATTTAGAAAAGATAAGTGCTCTGATCTACCTTTTTCTTCATAGGAAATCAAGGGCAGAAATAATTGAAACCTGAATAGCAGCACCTATTTAAATATTATAAAAGAAGCTTTCTACATATTGCTATATTAAACTTTGGATCCTCTTATCAAAAGCTCTTACTAAAGCTTGGATTGCAGTTGAATAAAAAGAAATAATTCTTAATGTAAATTGTAAATTGTTCTTTTTTTTTTTTTTTTTTTTTTTTACGAAATGAACACTGGTATTTTGCACGAATGCTCACCATAGAGCATACTCATACCCGGGGTTGCTGATAAATATGTGCAATATGACCTTCATATCTATCATCTCCAAACTGACTTTCATAGGGAGAAGCCTGGAAGGTGTATTGATGCCAACCATAGGCAACGTGGTAGGAAAAAGGTATACAAACCTAGAGGTATGCTAACATGACAATATAGTCCCTGTGATAATTTTGGTAACATCGGCAGCCAGTGATATCCCTGCAGAAGATCCTGCTTCTTCTGGACAATTCTCTGTTTTGAAGTTGTGGTGTTTCTCGGTGGACTGGGAGAGCAAGTCTGTAATAATCAATGTAGATGGGACACATAATCTTTAAAAAGCTAGCTCTAAGTGAATTATCCTGTCTGCATGTAGCATATAAATACAAGAGTTAACTTACATTGACTCAGAGACTTCTGTGGTAGCACAAATTTTGACATCTGTATACGTACCTTTGCTCTTCATGTGTAAGTGTTGCAGCATCTATCTCATTGTCTGACCCTGGCCAGACTATTTTAAAACTAATGTGGGCCTATCTAAGGTGACATTATGGTGCTCTCTATTGTGTGGTCATAGTCTTCTCTGCAGTATCAAAGCTGTCCTGTCCAGTACATTTTTTGATAGTAAGCACAACGCTATAATTTTTACAGAAGTTTAAACGTTGAAGCATCTAATTCTTTGCTATCTCTTCTGCAAGACATAAAAGCCCCCAAACAAACACAATGGGAGTTTCCTCCATTTGTATTGTCTATCCCATACACGTGAATTTTATTTTCTCTTCCAAAATGAGTAAATAAGGCAACGATGGGAGCAACTTCAGCAATTCAATTTCAACCTTAGAAATATTATAGTTGAATACAGACTGTAAAAATGGCAGAAGGTGTGCTGAACCACTCAGAGGCACCTGCTGTCCTGGCTAAAAATGGTGCTGAAGAGCCAAAGACCATTACGGTCCTTGAGTAGGAAAAATGTTCCTGACTTGGCCTCCTGCTGCCTGACCACATCTGTTCTCTTCCAAACACTGGAAACGACAGAAAAGTTGATGTAATACAAGAGGCAGTGGAGCTAAGAAAATGGAGATGGCAAGGTGTTTGTGAAATAATTCCTTCCCCTTCCTCTTGCTGTCTAGGTTACAAAAATGTAGATGTAAAGACTGATTCTAGAAACACGCCTGTAGAGTGTTTAGAAAAATGGTCTTGTGTTGGACTTTGGTGTTTCATCTAGTGAATGGATCTTGAATAATAGATGGTGGCAAAAAGGACTTAGTGGGAAGAGAGAGAAAATGAAGAGGAGCTTTCTCAGAAGGAAAGATGAAGGTCATTGAATCAGCTTGAGGATTTTTTCCTTGTTCAGGTAAGCTAGAGAGAAGCACCCCCTATATTTGAATTTCATGGAACAGCAAAGCCCATGAATAAGGGGCTTGATTTTCATACGACATGAATCAGCTGAACTGCTCATTTGCATCAGCTGCCTTAGTGATAAGATCTGACCCTTATACATTTTCCTTATAATGAGATATGCTCATTGAGAAGGACTTAAAAAGATATAAATACAGTTTCCAAAATTGTTGTTTTTAAAATGTTGATTTTATTTCAAAACTTATGTAAATATTTACGCATCATTAATTCCACAACTGTAAATAAGGTAACAACACAGTATCCTCAAGCAATAGAAAGGCCATATCTAAGAATAAAATCTTGTCCTTCAGAGCAGCCACTTCTGATGTAATTTGAAAAATGCTGGCCCACGAGTACGGGAGTCCTTATTTTGGTTTGTGAGTAAGGCATAATACAAGTATGGTAATAAGACAAAGTTGAAGTGGTTACTGTATGACATGTGTACAACAAGTTTAATATTAACAGAAAATAATTTTGTATTTAGTAGAGTGTCACTATGGCCTCTGAGCACACGGTGAGCAGTCGCTTGGGCAAAATACAGATGATAGTATTCTGAAGGAAATTAACCTCCTAAACTGGGTAGAAATGACCTCACCAAGAAAGAGATGGATTTGTAAAACAGTCTAAAACAGTTTATGTGGCAGGGTTGGAAATGCCTACTTTAGCCAAGTGTGGGACAGCTGCAGGCAACAAATGGTTCTTGAATCTATATCTGTAATGGCCTTTCAACGAACATTTTTGGAGCAGGACTTTGGAAATGGTAGAACTAGGACTGTCTGTGCCACCTCACCTCTGTATTCCTTGCCTGAGGAAAACGGTCTATAATTCCAAATAACTCCAAGTATATTTTGGGTAGCCATTACTATCTATGTGAAATGACAGGCAAATTGATAATTTAGCATGTTTTTGCAAATGATTGCCCCAACTTGTTAAAATGGAGAACTCTGCCCCTCCTTTGCTTCCTATAATCAAATGGGAAAATAAAATATTCTGGGTTGTGATCTTCTGGAAGGGCTCATGTTGGCAATGTGTGTAAAATTATGCTATAGAGAAGGACCTTGGCTTCTGGGAATTTCCTTCTGGGAAAGCCAACGCAGCAACAACAGGACTGAAATATGGAAATTAAATCTCGCATTCCAGCTAGGTGTCAAGGGATGATTTATCCCCTGGCCTTGCACTGCAATTGCAAGTGTGCTGCCTGCCACTACCTTTAGTTCCTTCTGTGAGTCTATATGCTTATTTTTAAGTTTGGTTAACAAAGCCAATAGAGTCACGAGTGAACTGGGAGATCTACATTCCAGGAATTTTTATCAATTGGAAAAAAAGATTTTTTCTGAAAATTAATTAGAAAAAATAACCTTCCCAAACTTCTGGCTTCAAAATTAAAATTTTGAAAAAGGTAAATTTCGGGCCTATACAACTGTCTTCTTTGGAGAACACTGAAATGCTTCATCCTGTTTTTAGACTCTAATAAATATCTATCATGAATTGCAGCTCTTCAAAAAAAAAAAAGAAAAATAGTGGTTCAGAAGTGCTTAAAATATGCTACTTTGTCTACCTTTCCACTTTGTTTCCACAGAAATAGTTTTGATGCTGCTGAAAATATAGCGTATTTGAAGGAAAAAAAAGTGATTCTGAAAAATATCTGTATGTGCATTTGAGGGTTTTCTTGGAACTGCTAAAGCTAGAATTATGCAGCTCTTCAGTGCTTTTAATAATTGCACTAATAACTGTGCTAATGATGGAGTGATTGCAGATGGGAATATAAAAATTTTTGGCTCTGAATGCTTGTAAATAGGGGAAAATGAAGCTCAGTGAGGCTGAGGTCCAACTCAAGCCACGATCCTCAAGGCAAGAGGAGGTTCCATCCATTCTGCTTTGCTGGCACCTGATGAAGCTCACAGGCCATTCGTTTTAGCAAGACTTGTGAGAAAAATCACCATATCTGGCCCATTGCTCTTTGCACACCAGAGTATCAGGTCTTTGCTCTCATCTGTATGTAGACATGCTAGATTCTACCCTGACTCCTTTAATCAGAGCAGTGCAATAAAATTCAAATTCAGGGCTTCATTCAGGAGGTGGAGATCATAAAATTAATTTTTCCATCCTGTTCCTTCCCTGATGTTCAGCTCAATCACTGCATTCCAATTTGGTTTTGGCTAGTGGCCTTTGATAATTTTGCTCTACAGAATGTTCTTTCCTCAAAGTAGGTTTTTTTTTTTTTTTTACCTTCAAAGGTGAGCTTAGTCCTAAGCTTCTTAAATTTTCAAGGAAAGTATCGTAATTTCCTTTCAGCCTTAATTTCCCAAAATGTAGAGTCAAAATGACAGTAATAAATATTATGCCATAGATATATTTCTCCTTTGGCCTGTGGCTACCAACCCTGATTAAGAGTAATATGAATCTAGATAAGCTAACTGAGAGGAGGCTATATCTCTTCACTGGATGTTATCCAAGCTCCCTGTGCAGGAGAATGAGGGCAAGAAAACAGCAGAGGCTCCTCCAAACTAAGATCTCCCTAATCCTAAATCAGGAAATAATTTTCCAAGAAGAAAGCTTCAGAAAAAGATGTAAAAAAAGATGGGTAACCACAACTATTAGGAGGGAAGTTTATTAGATGGATTTCAGAGGATGAAATGGGATGAGGAATAATTTAAGTTTTCTTCATATTTGTTGCTTGTAGACTATCTATTCTGCATATTCGTGTAGACACTGATTTATTCCTGTTCTGCTATAGCACTATTAAGGAAAAGACTGCAAAGTGTGGATTATTTTATGTCTTTCCTGGTGGCATCAGCAGCATTGGAAAAGAGAAGAGTTTATTATAGTCATTTAGTTTAATCTGCTGAATATCACAGACCATAAACTTTCATTCTTAACCAGTGAGGGACAGGATACTAGACTAAATGGATTAATCTTTGCCTTAGTGGTATGTCTTGGCTTGTTCAAAGCCAGTCACAGTCCCTTAATTACACAGTTGGCTTTAGGTAGCTTTTTTGTCTTTCTTTCCTGCAGAGGGGTTAATTGGTTCATTTTACTCTGGCTTTTTCATCTTTTTCTTGTAGTTGTTGTATCTACTCTGACAGATCTAAAGCCAATCAGTGTGCTCTCCAAAAAGTATTTGGCTTCTTGTTTAACTACGTGGGTGGTTTCAAAAGTGTCGTTTGTTATCATCATGTCTCCAGTAATTCAGTATGCAGAGTCTTGGCCTGAAAGCAAATCCGACACCCAGGCAGCTGAATTGAAGGTATTTTTTTATGTTTAAAATGCCAAGTTCAGTTTACTTGATTAATTTGTTCAACAGATTCATTATCTGGGAAAAGTCAGATACCTAATAGGTACTTGAATATAAAAAAGAAAAAACAAACAGTATAACATTATGCATATTGACAAACTTCAAAACAACTATTTATATGGCAGATCATTACAAAGTTGTTATATCCTTTTTATCTGTTTAGCTACCAAACTCTTTTAAATAGGAACAATTACCACAATTGGGTATGCATCTCCTGTGATGATACTTCAGCTTTGGGGGGAGCTCTAGTCACCCTGGTAAATCAAAAAATCCATTATTCTTATGTAAGTTTCTAATTTCAGAATCATGAGTCTCCTAGAAGTTGTTGTGTTTTGGGCGTTGGATCATGATACTTATACTCCAAATGCAAAAATTTATGACCTTCCAGAGAAAATGAGATCTCAGAACACTTTGGTGAACTTTAACAGATAACAAATACTCTTGCTAATTGTCTGATTATTACTTCCTAATATCTTCCTAATTCCTTCCTGCTCAACTAATTTGGAAATATATATATATTTTTCTGCTGTATTTCCTATTAATTAGACTGTTCTCTATCTAGACATGTATTTCCTCCTGTGCTAATTAGAATCTATGCCTCTTCCTCAGAAGTGGCATTTTCTTCTCCCCATTTTGGAGATAGTTTCAGTGCAAATTATATAAGAAACCCTTTGGTGTTAAAAAGATGTCACAGCTCTAGAAGAATTTACTGCTGCTAATGTGTTCAGTGCATTTATGCCCATCTACACACATATAGAGTGGATTTAGATAGCCCACGGTCTCATATTTATGGATAAGGATACTCAAGGATGAATATCCCTGGGTATTCTCTCAGTACACAATCCTTGGATTGCTGCCAGAAGGCAGAGAGGACTCCTGACATTGCCTGAGAATCCGTACTGTTTTCAACACCAGTGTTTCATAAAGGGTTCGAAAAAGATGGATACCCACTCATTCCATTTTGCAGAAGACCTGTCAAAAGAAAATTTTTGAAACAATTCAGACCCGGTCTTTGTTTCTTTGTTACGCTTTTATTGTTTGGAATTTAGAAGCAGGATCCCGAGTGACTATTAGGAACGCTTAAAACAAATTTCCATAGCATGGTGATTCTTTGATAACATAGGCAGTTTGGCTATTTCTACTACTGGTGGTTGGAGGGCAGCCAATTCTTCTGCTTTATGTAGCGGTGGTGTTTTTCATCATGGTTCTTCTTTTCATATCTCTGTTGAGCATGTTTTCCGTTTTAATACACTGTCATTCCTGTTCAGGTCTTTAAACTATACTTCATGTGATGTTTCCACAAGGAAGCAGGATAGATTTCTTTACCATGACCTTGAAAGTCATTTGTTGTAATTGCTTGCCACAGAAAAAAATGTCATCCAGGAAAATAATTCATGGTTCAAAAAGATTGGCAATATTAATGGAAATTTAAGAGGTAGCCATGGGCACAGCAATGGGGCATGGGTCAACATGATCTCATCTCTGTCTCTTAGCAGCATATATTATCAACCTGCTCAGTAATGAAGGGAATTGCACTGCTTCCCTGTACAGTAAAAACTAATCAAGGAGAACTACCACTTTCAGGAGCTGGTAAGTGCACTGAAGAATGCAAAGAGTTTGTTTTCTGTGGGCCAGTGATAGGGAACAAGTAAGTGGGAGGGCTATTCCTCATTGCCTATGCTCCTTGCCATCATGATTAGTAGTACTCATTGTTTCTCAGATGCCTTAGCAAAAATAGGGTCCTTGTGGTATGAACATGTGCAGATACAAACATATCCTGCCTTGCAGTGTTTACAAACCAAGCACATGATGCAGAAAATGAAAGAGACAGAAAAAGGGCATTTATTTTCACAGCGTGAGATCTAGTTTTTGACTTGCTTTTTACCTAAGAAAAATTAGTCAAAATTTAGACCTGAAAGTTTCAAGTGTAATAATGATAAGGAGGAGGAAGTACATTTAAAAAAAAGATATAATGAAATCAGAAGAATGAAATGGGATCTGAATAAGCCAAAACTAGAATTTAGTGAAGGAATGAACTGTTAAAAAAATTAAGTCCTGGAAGACACTACCAAAGATATGTGAAGCAAATACCATCTGCTTGTGAGTATGTACATGGCTGTCTTTGGTTAAGAAGAACTGGACCCAAACACCTAGTCCTAATTTCCTAAACTCATACTTATTTCAAAAGTACATGTGTATTTTGAGACTTTCATCCCCTGTATATATTTCTCTCAGGTCTGCCCTGGGAATATTTAATCTGGTTATGTTTTAGGGATTGCTTCCACATAATTAGATTGTTTCTGCTTCTGCACATGCTCCCATTTGTACAAATGTGACAGAAAATCAATTCAAAGAAGTTCTTCTAAAATCTACATTGCTTGTCTGCGTGAGTAATGTGTAGATCTTTCCAAGCAATATGAAGAAAGTGGCAAGTCAAACATTGCCACGCATCTTTTAAACAGCATGAACACAAGAGAGAAGAATAAGAGCAGGTCAGCAAAGAAAATAAGTTCTCTGAGATTCAGCTGAAAACCTGGTGTTGTTGAGGTTCCCTCTGCAAAAGCACTGGGCACTCAGTCAAAAATAAATAAATAAATAAATAAAAATAAAATAAAAAAATGCAGGAAACAAATATAAGGTTAACGGGCCTTCTCCCCTGTGTCTTTCCCTTGCTTTGTTCTATGTTAAGGTATATTAAATGGCTTCTGTAAAGTTAGCCCACCCCAGCTTGTACTCTTGCAAATGAGAAGGAACTGAACCAGAGGCAGTATGTGTAAAGCTGTGGTCATTTTTTTGCATCTAGTGTTCTGGAGTGAACAAGCCTAAAGACAAGACAGTGAAGCTGGTGACACAGTATGTACTGCCATTGCTACCTTACATGTGGACTCGAGGCCTCTCCCAAAGAATGTCCCATCTTGTAGGGATGTCCTGGAGCTTGGACGCGGAGCCAGCTGGGCTGCAAGTGAGCATGCTATGGGCAGTCCCACCACCCAGCTCCCTCTGCTGTTGACCTGCTCTGAACAGAGCAAATGAGGTTCATATATGCTATGTGAGGCCAGGTGGGTCAGAAAAAGCTGAACTTGCCTCAGGTGAAGGAGCAGGATCATTTAGCATGGCCAGACTACATGAAGCTGTGTTCATGCCCGCAGGAGGCACCACCACCTCAACCAGCTCTGCTGTGATCCTGTGCAAATATGGTTGTTCTGCCTTTTTGAGCCAATTTGAACCTCTGCAGGCTCCTGCACAGCAAGTAGATGTTTCTCCATGCTCAGAGCTAGCTCTGAAACCTCTAAACCAAGAGCTCCTTGGTGTGATGTTGCCAGGACTTCAGATTAACAAGGGTAGGATCAGCTATGCTTCTGCCAGGCAGTCTCTGGTCTGCATGGTGCAAAGCACCTCGCTGAGGGGTTACATTTCAGAAACATAATGCCTCTTTAAATTAGATGAAGTGTTCCAAATTAAATATATGGAACGATGCTTTAATTATTCAAATACCTCTGGCCTCACCTGATTACTTTTTACCTTCTGCAGATAGTGTGAGACACTTTGAAATCCAAGTCCATCCCTCTTACATCCCCTCCCAGCTTGCAGTTAACTGGTGGGCTGTGTGATAATTGCTTTGCAATTAATATGCCTTTTAAAAACTTTCCAGTTCCTGTGTCACCTGTTCCAGCACCTTTACACCAACAGCAATAAGTGCCTGAATGTAATTATTTTCTAATGGCTTTTTACAATAATGGAATCAAATGAATTAAATCGTATGCTTAATTTCATTCTCTTTTAATTGTACATGAGGATTCTATTTGTTAAACAAAAGCTGGCAAAGTTGTTAGCACTGAATATATGCAGATAGCAGTTTCAATTTTCCTTGTGCTTCTTTACTTATATATTTGTTGTAATAGACCTTTCCTCTGCTGTTACATGGCAAGAATGCAAATTTAGAGGTTTATGAGAAAACTAGTAACACTGTGTATTTTCAGCCGCCATTGAGAAAAAATTCAGGTCTCTTCTACGGAGCAATGTTAATTGGGAAAGGATAGCACAATCACTGGAACTCTGAACTGCTCAATGGCAGGAAGATTGGTAAACTGCAAGAAATTCAGAGAAAAAAAAAAGCAAAATTATTAAGCATAAGAATAGCTGTTTCTTTGCCATGAATCAGTCACAGGAGCTGATTTGCTTTGAGGGGATATCTGAGCAATATGATTTGGTGCTCACAATAGTGTAGGTGTTCTATCTTCATTGGCAGTATTTGGTGTAAGGCACACCAGTATATGGGATGAGATAAAAGCTATTTGTCATCTCCACGTTCACATCAAGGCTAGGTAAGTCCTGAAGAGAACAGCATAACACAGGTTAAAAATGAAGTCTACGGTGTACACAATAAAATGTGATTCTGTTGCTTTCCCTCTCTCATGTGTGGTCTTTCTTCCCCTCTCTCTCAGCTCTGGTGAGGCCGCACCTGGAGTATTGGGTGCAGTTCTGGGCTCCCCAGCACAAGAGAGATGTGGAGCTTCTAGAGATGGTCCAGTGTAGGGCCGCGAAGATGATTAAGGGACAGCAGCAACTATTGTATGAGGAAAGACTAAGGGAGCTGGGCCTGTTTAGCCTGGAGAAGAGAAGATTGAGAGGGGATCTGATCAACATGTACAAGTTCTTGAGTGGAGAATGTAGGGAGGATGAGGCCAAACTCTTCTCGATGGCAGCCAGTGATAGGACAAGGGGTAATGGGTACAAGCTGAAACACAAGAAATTCCATCTGCATGTGAGGAGGAACTTCTTTCCTGTGAAGGTGACAGAGCCCTGGAAGAGGCTGCCCAGAGAGGTTGTGGAGGCTCCTTCTCTGGAGCTCTTCCAAACCCGCCTGGATGCCGCCCTGTGCCCCGTGCTCTGGGTGTCCCTGCTGGAGCAGGGGGGTTGGACTAGATGATCTCTAGAGGTCCCTTCCAACCTCAGCCATTCTGGGATTCTGTGATTTCTACAGTTGTGTACTTTTTCTCCCTCAACAGTTTTGAAAAAATCACAGCAATCATGAAGACCAAGCAAAAATGGGGAAAGAAAAAGAAAAGAAATAAACTATCTTAGTTCCAGAAACAAAATATCTATAATAGTAAAAAGATTATAGAATGATTTTATTTCTTTTCATGATGCATAGTCATTACTATATCATCAATTATATAATCAGTAGCTTTATATTAAAAAAGATTCTGAGCAAAATAAAATAATTTATGGAGTGCATATCTTTTGTCAGGACATTTCCAACAATTGTTGTTATTTTATGTGCTTATTGCCAAGCTTTTTCTTATAATACATTAAGAAGGAGACTGTAGATATTGAATGTAATCTGCATTTTTTCCTGGGAAATTTTTAGATTGTGGAAGAGTCTCCCATTGTATCGCATCTTTCCACATCAGACTGCATTAAACCACACTGCAGACTTGGTGGGTTATTTTCAGAGTTTGGTAACAGCTGGAATATAAACTCCACACTCGTAAAAGCAAGGCCTTCACTTTTAAAAGCAATAGTAGAAGCATAAGTCATCAAAACAAAATACAGCTTAAGAACAATTGTTCAGAGCATAATTAGATCAATTTACATCATTTACAACACTTGAGAGCAAAGGTAGTTAGTACCCAGGAAACATAAGGGGGATATCTGTAAAGAGAGAGGTGACTGTGTATTAAAGAGAAAGACAGGATTTTTTTTTTTTAATGCAGAGCACATATCACCTATAAGAAAAGGAAGATTATGTTATTAAAACAAAAGCTTTGAATTAGCATTCTGCAGAGTTGTGCATTTTGTTCTGCAAAAGAAAGTGGGTTTTATCCCTGAGAGATCAGGACTGAGAGGCTGGAGATTTCATGACCATCTTGACAGAAATGTTATTTTCCCAGCTATTTCTGTTCTTTAACAATTCTCTGAGTGAGTTCATTCCAGTGCAAGGGGGTCTCTCTGTTTCACCTATATCTTTTCTTATTGCAAAGACTTTTGGAGCATCTTGAAGGTGCAAGCCCAGGACATCCTGATTCTCTGGCAGGTTTTACAATTCTTATTCCACATAGTCTCCTCCTGTTCAGTGCAGGTGGTCCACAGGTTAGGAGACTTCTGTTAGTCTATCATTATAGAAGGGCCAATTAAAAATTAGGAGGGATCATTCTCCGACAATTTATTTCAGGATAGAAACTTGTTCATTTAAGATACAATTGCACCATGTTTGAAATAGACAATTAATACAATTTAATAGGTGTAACTTTTAAATGGACAATTTTTTTTTTCTGCTCTAGAAACCCAGAGATGTCTATCCTTAGTTTGCCACAACCTAAAGGCAGCCTTATGTAACAGACTCATAACTGTAGCAATTCTGAAGAAAATCTGTATTGCATTACAGATAAATTACTTTCTGGCTTTGAAAGGGGAGTACAAATACAGATTTCATGTCAGCTTACAGACTTTGTCAGCACAATATTTTGAACTTGTCTGCTTGCTCATCACATTTTAATTAATGAGGGCATGAGCCGAAACAGGTGTTGGTAACAGATCAGACAACAGCTGGCAAAGAGTTTTTAGATCTACAATTAACTTATTTATACTGTTGTTCCAGAACACAGAGTTCAAGTAATTTTACATAGGAGTTTATTATAGGACTGAACTGTAGAGGCAGATTCATTTTCTATCTCTGTGGGTCTTTTTTGTTCTTTTGTTTGTTTGTTTGTTTGTTTTTTGGATGACATATTCCCAGGCTTGGTTCTCATGGTAAAGATGATTGAAAAGTTTAGGCTATTCTTTTTCCACTAGTAGGCAATTTGTGTTACTAAAACAATCTAATCAAGGAACTAAATGGCCTTTGAACAGAGAACACTAAATTCACTTCATTATCATCTCTGTTTCCAAAGTGAAAGCAGCATAAATTGCTTTGGAAGTAGAGCTCAGCAAAACCCTTCTCCAAATCTGCTTCTGTATAAATTGACTCAGAATGAAAGTTGTACAAGTTCAGCAAAACCTACAGTACATCAGGAATCTAATCAAAGTTTAAACTCTCTGATTCAAGCATCCCGAGCACTTATAACAGCATAACTGACTTTATTTGCCCTTTCTTTCCCCCATTCTAAGACTTTTTTTTTTTTTTTTGTAAAAATGTCATCTCTCAAAATGGGAACTTTAGACATTACCTGGAGTGTCAGCCATTCCTAGCTGTCTAAAATCAGCTGAGAAAAATCTCATTGATCCACAAAACCATGAACAGTAATAACATGCTGCTGCTTTGCTGACTGCATGTGGCAGTGAGGCACAATAAAATCCATGAAGTAACCAAAGCGGGAAACAAAGCCTGAAGAAGAGCAAACTTCAAGGTAGTCTAACCAAATCATTCCTTGAGTTAGGTAAATGATTATTTTGGTGATATATTCCATATTAAAGTGGTAATAGGTGGTTCAGCTTTGGAAGCACTATGGGAGAGACAGTGAATATTAATCCAGTGACAAGGCAAGTAAGAATAGCGATAACAGAGGAGCATGCAAATACTCCACCAGGCCTCACATCTGGTCTAGTAAGTAAAATACTTAAGCAGTCAGGAAAAAAAAAAAAAAAAAAAAAGGCAAGGGAGAAACTTCTTTAGTGTCTTTTTATCCTTCTTGCTCAGAATGACAAACATGAATATCTATCATTTTTTGAAAATAAAAAAAGATGTTAGTACTGTTTGTGTCTCTGTAACCAGCACACTTTGCCATTTTATTTCCTTTTAATATTGCCTTCATTGTGCAGTAAATAATACAATAAGAATCTATCTACAAGACCTAAATGCCCCATGTTATCATACTATCCTTAATACATAACTGTGAAGAAGGTAAATGGAAGCATTTTTGTTTTATGGTCAGGGAACTGAGCAAGATAAAGCTTGTTTACATTAGTATATAAGATGGAGCAGAATCTTGGTGCTGAAGCTCAAGATATTAATTTTAAAACCTTTCACTTGGCACTGGAAATAAGCAGTGTCATAATTGCTCGTATTTATCCCATCTCAAGTTTAGAAATCTGAACTAAGACACTTCAAGTGCAGTTGCTGTGGGCTCCTATGCTGTCAGCGGGACAGCTTCAGATAGAGCAGTTGCCTATAGACTCCTTTTGGGATAGTTGTGTGGCTCTTCAGGTATCACCTTAGAGATACTTTGCTCTTCATTGACTATAAAGGGAAACAAGATATCTAATTCAGGTTCTTTAAGTCTGCCCAATGGAATAAAACTTTAGCAACTGGCATACCCAAACTGGGTACCTGAAAACACCCATTATCTGTGGGCATCTTTCCTTTAAAGACATGTTCTTGGAAGTAGAGGAAGACTGAAGCTGAAGCTGGGTTTAAAAGTAGCTGTTTTAATTTTCAGATGAGAGCCAAAACCCTGCACTGTCATCCCTTCTATTTACTTCTATTTATTTATCAGTTCTAAATTACAGTATTGGACATAAAAATCCACCTCCACTGCATTTTCTTCCTTCACATACATCTTTTAAATAAAAATCAATCAAAAACAGCTTCTACCTGGAATTTGGATGTTATAAATTAACTCCTTAATTAAGGAGGAGAATTAAGTCCTTAATTCTCAGGTCTCGCTGGCTTTCAATCTTTTTCAAAAGCTTCTTTATCTCCATTGCTTTCTACAGTAGAGGAAATGCATTTCTGCATAAAAAGAGTACATCCTTCCTAAATTCAGTGTCTTCAGAAAAGGGACCTTTTCTTTTTACTAACACTGTTTGGCACTGAATAGCTCATATTTGGGTAGAATACGGCATATGTTTGATTATTCTCTATCTTGTAGGTTTCAACAGCAGAATCAAGCTGCACTCCCTATGGCTGTATCTGTGCTCACAGACCAAACAATCTTAGGTCACATTTTCTCACGTCAAATTAGATTGTACTCTGGTCTATTGCTGCTGTTTGGCCACATCTGCATGATAAAACCCCGTTAACCTTCAAAAGAGTGTTGTTGTATCCAGATTTCTACAGAGAACAGTCCCTGGGGTCTTGTTCACTCCTGAGCGGAGTCCAGCATCTGTTTTGGAGAATACATAGCTAGGCTGTGTGGGCCAAAACTGTGCTAAAACTGTTGTAATGACAAGACAGTATAGATGATCAAGTCTCTTTGCAGGAAGGAGCTTGTGCCATGGCTGTGCAATTTACTGATACAAACATGAGTTAAGTTTATTGATTTATATATAAAATCACTGAATGTGTAACTTCTCCAGTGTTCAGAGCAATCTAGTCTGAGCAAGCATTGCCTGGACAGCACCCAGATGATCATTGCCAGCTGTTGCTGGGTATTGCTATGCGAGCCATGTGGTCTCCTCATCCTTGCAAAAGGATGATGCACACATGGGATCTCTTAGGTGGATCACCTGCTTCTCAGAAGAATAAAACATCTTGACACCAGTATTGGTTAATGCCACAAGGCAACTGCGGGGCTAACCAATTTTCTGTCCCCTGGGACAACACTTTTTGCCCACAGGGAATTGATGCAGCCCCTATGGTGTGTGAAGTGTAGTGAGCATCAGCTAAGGAACCAACCGGTGTCATGATACAGGCTTAGGCTCTGACCTCCAGTTGTCCACACTTTTAACTGTTAACACAGGTATTGGCATACTTTTCACAGCACTAATCAACATCACTCCAGAGAGTGGCCTGGCACCATTTGGGGATCGCATTTATCAGAAGTTATTCCTACTGATAATCTGAATGTAGACACCTTGTTTTGGAGAAAGAAGAGTTTAGGCCTGTGAGCATGAGTCAAACCACTTCCTCAGACATGGCCTCAGAAAATGGTCCTTATTCGTTTAATAGTATAGGCATAGCCTGGAGGATCAACCAAAGACAAAAAGTCTTCCTAACTTCGCTTGAAGGTGAAGGTTAAACCCATGAGTTATTGCATGAACACTGCAGCATAAGGTGGCAAAGTTTTAAAGCATGAAGGATTTATACGCTAAATGACCCAAAAGGCCAAATGAATTTTAGCTGTTGTATGCAATATTATACTACTTGCACAATATGCCTAGAAAAATTAATAGAGTAACAGATTTATACTGCCATAATATATTTACATTTTCTATTATAATGTTGAATATATGCACACCTCTTTCAAATGCTGATAGCAGCTGTAAAACTAGAACCTTTATTTATTAAATGTACCTAGACTGTATAGTCCAAAGACAAATGGAGAATAAGATTTTTGAGGTAGTTAGCTAAATAAAGGAACAAATAGTAACTCTCTGGTAATTCATGCATGTTTCAAGAAGCTGTCCAGGTGCCAGCCAGGAAAGTAAGATTCTTAAGTATTTTTAAAAAGATGCCTCCAAATTTATAACATTGTTGGTCTCTTACAAAGGAAGAAACATATAACGAAAAACAAAATGGGAAGACATGATTGAATGATTCAGGCAACCCTAAAATAAATCTAAAGCATGGTTCAGTTGTCTAAATACGGTGGCCTAAGTGCTGCTAAAGACAATGCAGGGAACTTGAGATGCTCACATAGGTTGTGTAAATATGACACAGGCTATAATCTGTTCTTTAGGTTATGCATAGGTGCCAGGCATGACATCCCACAACATCTGAAATGATAAAGATACCAATATTTATGCAGTTGAATCCTGCCTGCACTCTCCATTGGCTACTCCTGAGTCCATATGTTTGCTGAGCTTTCTCTGCTGACCCATGGGGACAAAAGCTGAAATATCCTTCCCAGAGCAATGACCATGGGCAAGTTTGCAGCGTGATTCATGCAATTTTTCTCCCTGTGGTCCTTCTGTAGTGAGAAGGAGACCTTAGCACTTCTGTGTCTGAATTGCACATAAAGTATATTGTCTTCCAGCTCTGGCACCCAGTGGATGCATTTCTCCCCTTACGTTATTATAATTATATCCTCATCATGAAAGACCCTACCAAGCTGTAGAACTTTTCTTGCCTAACTCCTCCTGACCTTGAAGAAATGGGCCATCAGCAACTCCAGGTCTTATTACTTGATGGTAACAGAGAAGAAAAGAGGGAGTGGGATCCTGTAATCCCTTTAGTATATTTCCACTGTCTTGTGCTCTTATGGTCTCCTTTCTCTGGGCAGAACACCACTAGGCAGCATCCTTGGATGTCTTCAAAGAGCAGAACTCTGTTCCATATTCTCCATATTCTCCACTGGATCTTTATTTATTTATTTGTTTGTTTATTTAGGCATTTTTAGCCCTGAGACACTCATCTTCCTGTCATTTTTCACTTTTTTTTTTCACTTTTTGTTCCCTGTAGCCATTTTTTTTCTCCATAATTCTTCATGATTTCTTTTTTTCTTCCTTCACTAATTTTTTTATTTTTGAGAGAGGGAGATGAATAGGGTTGGCTGTCCCTACCAACCTTAGTAGGGAAAAAGCAAAAGGGAAAGTGGTCAGCTGGAGATGCATAGGGAAATAGTATGAAAAAGAGACATATTGGTTTATGGGTCGACCTCCTAAAATGTATCGGCTTCTGAAATCCATTTTTTGCTGAGTTCCTGAACTAGGCGCTGTGACTAACCAGTATTGATTAGACTTTTAAGTTCTGAGTACTATGAAAGTCTGCATGTGGTGGTAGAGCACGATGTAAAAGTTTAGGTGTCTGCCTTATTCTTTCCCTTGGAAAGGTCATGGAGTAGAAAACCCAAACTTTACGGAAACCAAAACTAGAAGTTAAAAATGTAATTAACATTAATTAGCATGTGTCAGCATGGTGTCAGAGAATATCTTGTAAAATAAAACTATTTTTTCTGCTACAATTATGGATACGTTTGATAAAAGCAACAGGATGGAAATAATTTTCCTGGGATTTTAGAAAAACTGTAGACTTAATGTCATTTTGATGAAAACCGTTTTTAATTAACTGGTCAGGAACTTTTAACCTGGGTTAAAAACTGGCTCAATGGTAGGCTCACACAGCTGTTATTTATTAGCTGACTGTTACGTGCATGGCTTCTCAGAGATTTGTTCTACTGCACTTAGTGTTTTTATGGATGAATTAGAAAAACATTGCAGCCTTCATGGCTTCATGGCAAGGCTTACCGAAGACACGAAGACTAACAGGGTAGCAGATGCTGGGGATAGGATGATTGGGGTGGTTTGGTTCCAAGCCTGAGGAATTCAGCTCTCCTGGCAACGGATCTGCATTGGATTGGCTGAGCAGCTTTCTAGATTCTATCGATTGGATCCATTGGCTGCTATGGAAGTGTAGACTTTTAACACATCAGTGCAGGTAAATGAAAGCAATACATCAGGGAAAGAAGAATTCAGGCTTTGTGTACATATGATGAGGAGACTGGCTGTGAACATGAGGGCTCAGAGAAGACTTTGGGGTTGGTTAGATAATGCTTCTGCCAAAACCCAAGATGTCAGACACATGAAAGTGATCTTTCTGGGAAAAATGATCTGCTAAGACTGCTATAATTCTTAACTAATTAAGACAGAAGTGGAAACAATATTTAAGAGAAATTAGGGGAGGATTCAAGGGCTGGAATTCACCTTTGCAATGTAAGCTCCATGGAGCTTATCTAATTCACTTTATTGAAAGAGAATGTTACGAGGCAATTCATCTCTACGCATAGACATTTATACATAGAGGAGATATATGGCAGCAGCAAGCTAGTCAGACTTATGAAGAAAGACTTAACAAGAACCATGGTCTAGAAATCAAAGTTAAAGGAAATCAACTTTCAAAAAATCTATCCTTATATCTTGTGTAATGAGGCTGGGTAAACGCAGTGGTAGCTTATCAGGGGATGAATATTGCAACTCTGGAGAGCCTTTGTATGAGCCTAGGATCTTCTGGGGAAAAAAAAAAAAAACTCTCTGAATGTGGAAATCAGGCTGGAGGATTGCAACATATCGCTAAATTTTATCCCCATCTGTCTGGAATGTAGACTTTTCCGATACTTTAAATATTGCAGATAACAGACACAATTAGTTAACATACATCAGGATTTCCACTCTTTTCCAGAAGCAAATCTGAACTTGAAAATGCAGGTGGCTATAAGAGATGACACAATGGAAATTTCTGGAGTGTATTTATGTGAAATCTATTGAATTAGCCATTAATTTGTGATACAAAAGAGCTGCATAAAGCATATATTCCAAAACCTCCAAATCTTTCAAAGTGAAGTTTGAAGTAGATTCATCAAAACTCGGCAATGACTTTTGATCTGATGTGTTGATATGTTATTGTTTAATCTTTTTAAAAACTGAAATGAGGAGACATTATGCTGAAAAGGAAGGAAACTATCACTAGCTGTTGATATGTGATTTTAAAGCACAGACTTAGATCTAGCACAAGTTTTTGGAAAGAAAGTTTAAATGGAAAGAATAAGAAAGTCATTTCTCTGCCACCATATTTTTCATTGAGGAAACCTTAAGGTAAAGAAAATGCCAGCCTGCTTGGACGTGACGCCTGTTGTGAAATGTAATAAATATCTGGAAACACTGATTAAGCTATGGTAAAAATGCAACTTTTCCTAACACACTAATAGTTAATATTGATCATACCGTTGTTCCAACCACAGACGTTGTAGCATATTTACCTTGGTTATAGATGTCGGGTGCAGGCTGTAGCAGTAGTTTAGTGTCTTGAAGTTATTTGTTTGCACTCTTCAGGCTCTTTGCTGTAAAGTAGGGGTTGATTTTTAATTGTACTAAATCCCTTTTCTGTTACTTTGCTCTTGTTCTGCCAGCGCACTTTTATTTTCACTGTATCCAGGTTCTGTTGTTCTGACAAACTTACTTTGTCAAGAAGTTTTTCTAGCTTTGCAAGCAGTGTAAAGTAATGCCTGCATCAGTGACAGCGGGTTTGGCTCGTTTCGGGTAATGTGGTAGCATAACAGAAGAGGCAATGTTCTTTGCCTTTTTTAGTTGCTGAGTTCCTATGTTACTGTACAGTTATAGCTTTCTTTCATAAATATTTCCCTCTGGATTGCACACAACACCTTGGCACAATAAGAGCTAGGCTGGACAAAGCGTTGTAAAATAGACTCTTGGGAGAAATCTGTCATGCCTAGGAGACCTAATAGTTCTCCTGAATCTCTGCTTTGGGTAATTCATTCCTCTTAACGCTAATAACGGAAATGTTTCCCAGAGAGCTTCCATCCAAACATCTGGGAATACTACTGGAAAGCAGCATGGGAGGAAAGAGCTCCCAGCAGGCTGCACTCTGCTTATCAGTATCTATGACCTCTGTAGCTCCAGCTGCAGCATACTAGTTTTCTTGAAAGAAAATAGAGTATGGAGCTGAACTGAGGCTCTGAATTGTCTTGAAGAGGTTAGATCATTATTGAGGACCAAATGATAAGAGGATTTGCTAGTCTTTGTTTTCTGTGTTTGCCCTAACAATTGCAAATATTATTTCCTCCATTAAGAAGCTTGGGCAACTAGAGGAAATGAAGGACTTACCACTCTACTGTAAGTGGTAAGTCACAATACGAGGATAGCACAGTAAGAGTAAGAAGGGTAAGAAGGAATGGGAAGAAGATTGTATTTATTTCCTCCAGTCTTGTCTATCAGTCAGCCATTTTCTTGTCCATCATCTGGGATAAAGAAGAGGCAGCAGAAAAGCCGTTCTCTACTGGGACCAAAAGCTTAGCAGCAAGGTATCCTATGTTGAATCTGAAGGCCAGTAGTGATGGTGGTTTACCCAGGTATCTTTTCTATTGTTGACTCAAAAAAAGAGGATTGAGGTAGCAGGATGAATGAAATGAAAAACGAAATGAAAAATGAAAAACCAAAGGAAAAACAAAGAAGCAAAAAAACGCTGAGATTGAGGATTGCTTCTGTGCAAAAAAAAAAAAAATTGTTTTGAAGAAAAAATAAGAAAAAAAGAAAAAAGAAAAAAGGAAAAAAAGAAAAAGGAAAAAGGAAAAAGGAAAAAGGAAAAAAAGTTGCTTTTAAACTGTCTGTTTCTTTCTTTTCCACAGTAATATCTACCAGCAAACTCTCTTAGATTCACTTGCCTTTATGCTCTGTGCAGTTTGTCTATCAGATTACTTTGACATCTTCTTATTTACTACCAAGTCTTTCCATCCTGGACTTATCATGTCAGTCTCCAAAAGCTCAAATGTCCATTGTAACTCTGCCAAAGTAGTGAAATCTACCAAGAAAACTTTCCTACTGTGAATAGTGTTCTCCACTTTTAATGGCACAAGTGAATGAGCTCACATAACTGCTCTCCAGGTTACTTTAATTCATCTGTTCCCAGTGTCATATAGATGCCACACTGGAACTACTTGTTTTCTCCTAAAATAGTGATGGAATCTAGAATACTCAAGAAGCAGGAGATATCTTCACCCTTCCTCTGGCCCTAGACCACACTAATATGGCCAAATGTTTTGATATTATTAAACTCTCCAAGTTTTCAACACATGACAGGACCAGTCAGTGTTACAAAAGAAACCAGCTTAACTACTTCATCCCATCTTCTTTTTGGTTTGTCCCCTTTTCTCTTGCATCCTTTCTGCCTCTCTCTTACAAATCTAGCACTGAATAGATTTCGGTGGCTAAAATTAATATTCAGACATCTTCACCCAAATCTTCTGACATATATCATCATGGTTAAAGTTTTTCCCCCCCCCCAAAAAAAAAAAAGTGAAGCAAAAGTTAATCCAGATTCTACAGCGTTTTAATTGCAGGCATCTGCCACCTGACTAATGCAGATACTGGTGGAAATGTTTACTTCATTACCTCTTCACAAGATCTTAATTAAGCTGACTGTAGATATGAACAAAGGAGCATAAAAAGGCATCAATTATGTGTATTACTGCATTGAATAGGCCCTCAAACTCACACCCGAACTTCCGTCAAAATGGGATGTTCAGGAAGGCTTATCAGAAGCTGGTTATTGCAACCAGTCATTTTGCACACTCTGGGGTAAGCCTGCATTCTTCCTGCAGCAATAACAACCTCTCATTTGGTTATTTGTGGAATATTTATGCAGTATGAATATCAAAGGGGAAAGTGTCATGATCTGACGACGTCAAACTGTGGTGAGTGACAGCAAAGGTGTCAAAGGCATATCCAATATTCAAAATTAGGGAGCAAAAAATTCAAAGTCAGGTGGGGTGCATAGATTACAAGCTTTCCTTCAAAAGTCTGCCTAACTTTAAAATTAAGAAGATATGGACATTTTTCATAATTAAAATATTCAGCAGCAATGTAAAGCAAGCTGAACTATGTGGGACACAACTCCCCCTCACAGCCTTATTCCTACAAGATCTCACTAAAAACTAGTTTTGCATCCTAGAGAAATGTGACTGAATTAAGATTTCTTTGAATGACACCACAGACAGGCTAGTATTACGTATTTGGGCTTAGCAAACCACTTATATTAAAAAAAAGTATTTGCATTGTTAAGTTTTCTTTTAAACATTCATGCCTCAAAAATTTTAGAATTGGTATTTTTTTCATCCCAATTTGGGTTCAAAATAATATGGAAGTAAAGGAGTTTTCTGTTTTTTTCATTGGGACTTCTAGGTGATTCTTAAATATCCTTTTAATACTAATAGGATGTTAGATCTTACCATATTATATCACATAGAACAATGATAGGCAACACAATTCCATTTAATTATAAATTCTGAAATATTCTGAATATTCTCAAGGTGGAATAAAGTAAAACTGAATTGCTTAAATGCTTTTATTTATTACCAATTGCTACAGCAAAACAAGCTACATTATAATTTTAGAATGAAAAATAGATGTGGGCTTACTGAAAGTTTTCAGCAAGACATTGTTTTTGGAAAAATGAGAATTAATTTGAACCAGCTAAAGCTGCAAAATTATATTTCTAATGCATGCTGTTGAAATCGTTACTTTGCAGTGAAGAAAATAATGGTAAGGATGTCCTAACTCCCTTTGTGTAACCCCTCTTGACTGCTCAGTCAAAACATGATGTTTTCAAGATGTTTTACTAAAATGACGGGTCAAGGGTGTTGCAGACAAACCGTAAACTGATTGCAAATGAGTGTAAATGACTTCTTTCATAATGACATTACCCCAGGTCCTGTTTCACCTCGCAGTCAGACAGTCACACACTATTTAAATCTAGAAGAGTATGACTAGCATAAAACAGCTAAATAGGGAATCTTATTACTTGTGGTGTACCTTAAATTAAATGTGACCATTTATCTATCCCTTTATATGAATCATTTTTCAGATGGGGCAGTTGAATTGAAATCTAGTTTAAATGATTGTATCCTCTGATTTGGCTGATTGTTTTTATTTGATGCATGCTTGATTACTTTCTGTGTAAGCATAATATTAATTCCCACCATAATTAGAAGTATCCACAGATATGGAGTCTGCATTGCTCCATGAACAGTATAACAGTATTTTCTTTTTGTGTTATACGTTGTGATGATGTTTACCATTAACACTGATAAGGACAACAACAACAACAAAAATCTACTGCTCCAGCAAAGATCAATAAAGATGGAGCTCTTATGTGTGTTGGGATTTTTGCTAGGGAGAGCAGTATTGTAAGCAGTCCATAATGAGGAGGATGATCAAGGCAGCAACACTATGAAGATTTTCCGCATTTGGATTAGCGTTTACTTCATTTTTTTGTGTGTGTAAAACATAAATTCTGTATGTTGTATGTGTACACATCTTTCTTAGCATGGAAGAGAATGGAATTTTCCCTTATCCAAGAGCAGCAGTGATCAATGGACTTTTTAGACAGACTACTTCTTACTTATTGGGATGAGTCACAGACTGATGATACCACGCAAATGCTATAATTTTGATCTATCCAATTGCTCTCTTGAATAGCACTGGACCATGAACTATTGACAGAGATGTGGAGAAGCTGATATATTCTTTTTATGGTAGCTCTCTAATTCTAAATCTTTCCTTTTCTAAGAGAGATTTCAGTATAGAAAGACTTAAAGAAACCTCTGGAGAACCAAATGACATTAATAAAAATCAAAATCACGGAATCAGTCTGATTTCATTTTGATTTCACAAAGCCAAAAAGGCATGACAGCATCAAATTACCATGTCCTGGGGTATTATTTTGCAATGAAAAATGTATGCTGCTTCATTTTAAAATGACTAATTCAGAATTTTCACTTGTCTTACAGGATAGTAACTCAGATGAAATATTCTGAATATCTCAGAGGACTGCTTTTATTTCCTTTTATTAACTATTTCAGTATTTACTTATTCTTTGCAAAGGTCTATTAAGTTAGGTTTCAGTCTTGAGACTTTCAAACTGATCTGCTGTTTTCTGTGTATGGACAAATCCTTTAACCAGATGGATTAAGCATTTTGTTTCCCGTTTCTCACTTTTAAGTGACTGTAGCTACTGCAGACTGAAGACTCACATGACTATAGACACAAATCAGAATTCTGTTCTCTGGATGTCACGTAACAAATAACAAGTTAGGCTAATGAGCTTCACAAATCCCTAGACTCAACTGCTCCTGAGGCTACTCCTTGACATCTAAAACCTGAAGATTTGGCCTACAACGAAGTTGCAGTTTATTTGCTACTTCCAGCCAAAATCAGAACGCATCAGTCATGCAGAATGACAATCAGAATACCAGCATGAATCACGTTTTCAAACAAGAGACCAATCTCAAAGTTAACAGCACTGGGTACCAAGTTAGTTGATGCATTTCTAATATTAACAAATAGAGCTGACAGTACTCACTTTAAGGGAACTATATGACTTAGCATGAAAATAATAGCATAAAGCTCTTTGTGAAACTTTTGATTGCAAAAAGCATTATTTTTTGAGGAGTATCATTATCTACATCTGATCCTTCTGTGTTAAATTCTAATAATCAAAATGTTGTCGTGAAGATGAGATTTCCTAGCAGCCCCAAACAACATTAATGTGAACAACAGCATACCTCCAAAAGAGCAGTGCATTTTTATTCCTTCTACTTTTCAGAGAGAGATGCTCTTCAATATTTAGGGTTGATGACTAAAGCATAGAGAGCACACATGAATAGCAATTATATACAAGCCTGATCACTGTAGACAAATTTAGAGCTGAATAAAGAGCTATACAGCATATTACAAAGGAAAAGAAACTGCAGGAAGCGTTGCTATCTGCAAAGCTACCCATTAGATCTTAACAGCAGGCAGCAACAGATTCTGTTTTATGGAAACGCTGCACACAGGTTTTTGTAGGCAGTTATTTCTTCTAAGACACTTACATGATTGTATTTACTCTCTGCTCATTGATAAATCAGGGTTCATTGATATTTTACAGAAACTCTTGCCAATGCTTTCAGTATTTTCCACGAAGTCATATTGATTTTGAAGAAATTTTGTTGCAAAAATAAAATGGGAGAGAGAGCTTCAAAGAATCACGTGATAACCTTTTAGAAGTTTTGTACATTAAATCTCCTTGCTTCTAGTAAGACTTTTTGATTAGTAACTGACTTCATTTTATACCATTAAAAATGAAAAGGAGGATCAAACAGAATCATGGGATGTGTTTTTCAAAACATGAAAACCTATGTTTTGCAAAATACAGCCTTTTTTGTCTAGACAGCTTTAACCAGTGCATATTGTTACTTCACTCACACTGCATTTCTCTAATACATACATACATAAACATATACACATACATTGTCACTTTTACAATGAAATCAGTTCCAAGTGAAATATGAGGGGACCTGCTTTACGGAGGGCTGAGACACCAATGGGAAAGCACAAATCAGAGACCAAGAGGGGAAAAAGTCACATTTCCCTGTGCTGGGAATCACAGCCAGATCCCCATTCTGCACTGCAGCCAGGAGAATGCCATGCCAGAATATTTTCAAAATTCATGACAGGCCATCCATTGCATCCATTACAGTGTTGTGTAACATTATCTGGATACCTTCAGCTGATGTAAAAGCAGCCCTGTGTTTAATAGAAAAAAAAAGAGTGATGGAAAATAAAAAACATAGTAAACTCATTTGTTTGCATACTCAACCTGCACTATCGAATGTGCATCTATGATTTTTTGATATGAAGAACCACACGTTTATACAGTGATTCCAATACTATTTACTAACATTAAATAGCACACAAGTCTAGTTTTGCTGGCTGTTGTGCCAATATAAAACATCAAGGACCTGGTTTAACTTCCTCAGATCTTGGGATAAGCATTTTAATGATATTTTCCCCAGGCTAAGTACATGTAACCAGCCAGTTACATTGCCAGTGATGGGTGTTAATCTGACCAAATGTGTCAATTAGATCCTCTGCTCACCTGGAGCTATCTATAAACTAGACTTCACTGGGGCACTACTACTTAGTTCTCTCTGCTTTTAATCGTTAGACTGCTCCATGACACTAATTTGTCCTGGGTCAACTAGCACTCTACAGACAATTATTGGACATAGCTTGGGACTCCGGGTAAGCCAGGCAACTTAATTCTGGCACTATGTTTTGGAGAGGAAGTGTTTGATAGCCTGGACACTACAAAATCTGGCTAGTTTATCTCAGTTCCAGAAAATCATCTCTGGCACTGTTTAGTTTATTAGTAGAAAGTAGCCAGTGTCTTTTGGTCTCTATGACTTGATTTATTATCTGTAAAATGGAACAATAAACCTTCTTTTCTCCCCTCCTTACCTGTCAAATTGTTCTTGGCTTGGTCACCTTTTTCCCTGGGAATAAACAGCACCTATCACCTTAACTAGCACCTTCTCATCTTTTTGGACTTCTAGACACCACAACAATATAAATAATTAACTGAAATAGTAATTACAGGGCCATCTGTCCTTTTGCAACTGGTTTACATGCTGCACAATGTTAACACTGAAATACATTCATCAGCTGTAATAGACATCTGAAGTATAACCATCCAGCAACCACTTGTATAAAAGTTGCTGCATGAAACAATTATCAATGAACTATGGTAGATAAAAATTGCCTCTGAAAGCATTGAAAAAGAAACCAGATTCTTCAAGCTCCAGGAATTAATAAGGAGATAACTAGCTACTGCCAGATTTTGCTACTGTTCAGTGTTTGGTGTTTTTTTTCTAGACAAATTAATTAGTCTGCTTATAAAACCCATTGGCATGAGCAAAGCCTGTTGGCAAATGTGATCGTGATCTTTATGGCTCTTGTGTTTAATTAGTTTTTTCTCTCATCCCCTCTCTTTTTTTCTTTTTTTTTTTTTCTTCTTTTTAGTAGCTTGCAAGTTCAAGAGTATGAATTAGACTCAAAATGTCTTCCGGCTCATTACTAAAAGAACCCAATGATGCTGACTCCATTCTTTCTTCTCAGTCTACTTATCATTGTGAGGTTCTGAAGTAGCTCGTGGGACACAGCAATATTTAAGTGAACAAAGACTGTGTTAAAAAGACGAAGGGCACCTGAATTGCAATTGAGATGGCAGACACTGTTAGACCAATGGTGTTGTTAACTATTGAGTCAAATTTGCCTACCTTCCGTCTGGGAGCAGAAATACAACTGTTCCGAGACCTTATTTCTACATAATGACATTGTCAAGAAGGCTGATATGGGACTGGTCATTCTGTGAAATATATTTAAGCATTGGCACAAAAGGGCAGATCAGAAGGTACTGGAGACAATATGTCTTGTCCTTATGTATTTCAGAGACCTGGCTCAGCCTCCTAAAACTGAGAAAAGCAAGTAAACACACTTTCATTCCTTTACTATGTATAAGTTACTGCACCATTTTCTCCTGCCTCCAGGCTCTAAACAATTTGTACATGCCATACTGTCCCACTTGTGATCAACAGACACAGTTAAGCAGAAAATTCCAACTTATAAAGAGGGTGCACATGACAGTCCCCCTCAGGTACTAGATGTCCTCCTGAAGGGCTGTTTTGATCACGCTTGTGGCTGAGTCTCACCAATATGTCTCTTTGGAGTAAAGCAGAGATCTGTCAAACTTTATCTATAAGCTGCTCCAGAAGAAAACTGCTCCACCATTTTGATTCCCAGTATCAGAAATCAGATGGGTCAAATAGAATAGATGAACACACATAATTTTGTTCAGTGATTACTTAATTTCCAATTCATCCCTTTGACTAAATCAATTACCAGTCTAGTGTTCTTTTCTTTACCAAATATGGGCTCAAAAAAGCTCTTGAATAGCAGCAACACAAATTTTGTGATTAATTTTGAGGTTAATTGGGTATGGAGAGGAGGCTGGTAGCTTTACCATTTGGGTGATTGTCTGCACTACATTTTTAAACCCCAGGGCAGCCAACCCTCCACAATCCAAATGTATGAAGTTCTCAGATATTTGCTCTGTGATGTTATCTAAGTAAATGATAGATGTCTGAATCTTCCTCTAAACTAAAACATGAAAAGGGGAGAGGAGCTTCTAGATTATCCATTCACTACATCAGTTTAAATGGCAATTAATTAGATCTGTGAAAATAAGATAAATCAAAGTTCTGGAGTCCATTAAACATTGTTTCTTTGCAGAATTCCTAAGTTTCTGCTTCCTTTTGAGATATCATGTTTACTTTGAAAAACTTGGGTGAGCTTGAATCCCAGACTAGGTGACTTCTGTCTAAAGAGCAGCAGAATCCAATGTCTTGAGTGCACAATGTGGACTAAAAAAGACCACCATTTTCAGAAAGAACAAAAAGGTTACTAGTAGATAGAGAAGAGCTCGTGATTGGTCCATAATGATGTCTGTGAAAAGCTCATCGTCAGGTCCATACAGATCCTGAGGAGAATAAACATAGTCTAAGAATAGTTACAACTCCCAGAATAGCAAAGAATTGATTGACAGAAAGAGGTTTTGCTTTTCTTTGTTATGAATGAAAGATTAGGCAGAAATCATTTATACAGGGAAGAAAGAAAACAACAATGAAAAAAATGGACTCTCTTCTGTGTGAACTGCTGTAGATACTGGTAAAATTTGCAGTATTCTGGATTTCGGAAACCTGCTGAGAATTTAATGAGAATGACTTATTCCAGTTGATGCTGTAGGAGATTAGGCTCAATTCTGAATAGGGTTCTCTCAGAGCTACCTATTTCAGGATTCATACAGCCTTTCAACTAAACGGTGTTTTTTGCAGATAGTGACAAGACCTTGGTGGCTCTTGAGATGGATCACATTTTGGATTTCCTCTGAATTTTTGCTTTTCTCACTGATTTGGTCTGCCACTCAGAAAACCAGCCCAAAGGTAGTGGAAAAATAACCTCAAATTCCTGAAGTTCCCTTCAAGTTCTGGGTTAAGAGAGGTATGAAAAGAAATGTACACATTTCATCTCTGCTGACTTCTCTTTTACATTTGTTTTCTCATCTTTTCCCTTTCTTACAGTTTTTGTTAATATTCACTGACTAAAGAAAGAAGAGGGAAAATATGTTCTTAAATGCCTTAACTGGGGTCACTGCAGAAAGAAAGGTAAGAAATTTCTTGCTTTTGGTTCTTGTCCCTTTTACCTCTAAAATACAAAATCTGTAATAAAAACATTAGAAAGGTTTAAAACAGATTCTGAAGTAATGAGGATTTAAACGGCTGTGTGCACACGCATTATCCTGTTTAAAATAAAGGTGAGAATTTGGCTGTATTGTGTAAACCTGCTAAGTTTAGGGGTAGCTGAAAAACCCCACATAAGTGAGATATACAAATGAAAGAAGGAGACAGTTGGATGTATTAAAGAAAAATACAAAACAAACAAACAAACAAACAAAAACTCTTAATTAGAATGCTAATTAAAAGCTAGGATGGAATGATTAAACCTTTATAGGAAAATTCCTAAAGAGATTCTCCATAAGAACTCAGTGGGACAACCTGGGTAAGATTTTTTTTTACATCAGTCCAAATATCAGTTCCTTAGAAAAATCCTACTGCCTTCAGCACCCATCCTGTGCTTGTCTATGGGCAGGATTTAGTGGCCTGACAGTTGTTACAGAGTTCCAGTCCATTCCACTGCCATTTTCCCCAAAGAATCACCCTATTTATTACTGCAAGGGAATCCTGCTGCTTCAGTTCTGCAAGATGGGTGTGCAGCACTTTCCCTCTGAGGTCTTATAAAATGAGGACAATACTATGAAGTTGCTTCAGAGAACACTGGTGAGACTTGTTTGTCAAATACGGCAATACAGAGTGACAGTTGCTTTTTAAGTGCAAATTACGATAGCTGATAGCACAGTTTTGGTTTGGACTAAATTTTACCGTAAGATATTCAGGCGGTCGGTGAGACAGCAGCACCCTTTTCACTCTGCCACAGGACAGAATTTGTGTTTTCAGAGCCCTACAAGAGGGTAGTAAGCCTTTTTTCCACATTCTTGTGGACTAGTCTTATAAAATTTGAAATGCCGATAATATCTCTACAATCCCAGAGATAATGGGATAATGGGAGAGACAGAAATCCGTGCATTACCAAAGATTTTCCTAAACCAGTTTCAACTGCAATTTCTAATGTGCACTTATGATACCTGTATGAGAGCTGATTTTTTTTTGCTGACATAATAGTAATTGAACCAAGGATCTTGAGAATTAAGAAGTACAAGATTTTATTTTATTTTATTTTATTTTATTTTATTTTATTTTATTTTATTNTTTATTTTATTTTATTTTATTTTATTTTATTTTATTCTATTCTATTCTATTCTATTCTATTCTATTCTATTCTATTCTATTCTATTCTATTCTATGCTATTTCATTTTTTGGAACTGTGGCTGTTTTTGACTTGTCCTTAGGGCACAGAATGGATTCTGTGGCACATGCTCTCCAGGGGGTTTTCTGTACAACTGCAAAGCCTTTCTCTATCTTCTGAGCTCTACATTTTTGATAGCTTGACTTTATGGAAAGTAGGAGTTGATAACTTCTTTTTGCAGAGACATGCATACTGTGAAGAAAGCTTTTGTTAAGCCAAATTATTATTTTAAAAAGTATTATATTTGAAGCAGGACCTTACTATTAAAATGAAATAACCACCATAGCAGGAGTATTTGTAAACTGAGACACTGAGAACCTCATTATACCACACAGTTCCAATACATGCAGCTGTAAAAAAGTTCTCTATTTCTTTTTTTGTGGGGGGGATAAAATACAGTTTTCATGACACAGCATAAATTTTTCCAAATTTCCAATTTCCTAAAACAACAATAATAAAATACTTAGAAAAGATCAATCCCAACATTCGTCAAAAGTTTTAATTCAAAATGATCGTCATTTTCAGAGTTTTTTGGACATAGTACAGGAAAATGCCTGAAATTGAAATAATCTGTACAATCCAAAATATTTTTGTTTCTTTTTGTTGTAACAAAAGCTCTCTGAAAAGTTTTTGTTCATTTCAGCCATTTTTTTTGCTTGAGCTTGTTCTTTCCAGCACTATCAACAAACCACAATAAATAAATCACTCTTCCACACTGATCTACCCCAGTGCAATTTCCGACAGCTGCAGAACTGAAATACAATCGGTCATCTTTGTTCCATTTAAAAACCAGCATGTGACTCACTCGCAGCTCTGATTGCCAGGATATCATTACCACTGTCATTTTCTGTCACCACTATTTAGTCACACTAAATTACAGGCATCTGTATGTTCTTAGATGCTTTTGACAACACAAGCATCTTTAGACTGGATGGTGCTGAAGAACCATGCACAGAATTCCTGCAGAGCATCCTGGAGTTGCCCCATGTCTCCTCTTGCCATTGGGTGCATGCTGGCAGTATCTGAGAGAAAACAGGCTAGAAAAAGGTATGAAGGCAAGTAGCATAGGATAGGTACTGACTAAACACCTGAATTGGATTTTCTTCTGTAATATAGACTCTCATAAAGATGTTTTTCCCTGTAATGGTCCCTTCTCTCTTGTGATCTTTATACAAGGCATTTTCAAAAATCAGAACTCACAGCAAAATTCAGAAAAAAAGGTTGTTGGAATAACATACTTCTAGCTAAGAACACACTCTTATCTTCATTTAAGAAAATTAAATATATATTTATATTTATAATGTCAAAACATTATATACATGCTCTGTTAATATTTTAGTAAATATAGTTAATATATACATTATGACATATAATGTCATAAAATCTCTGTGGCACCCAAAAGAACAGCCTGACCATACCATAGCTGCCTTTTCTTGGATAGAATCAATAAATGCTTAATAAGCTATTCTCATAAACTCTGTTCCACCTAAAAGCCAGCCTGTATAACAGTCCCAGATGGACCTCGAAATGACAGACAGACTCAAAGAAGAATGGATTAAGGTTGAGCTTCATCAATCCCCTAGCTCTGATTTTTGCCAGAGTGTGAGATTAATTTCATGGCACCTTCTTTATTGTTTGCATTCTTATCAGATGAATATGGATCTGGAATTTTAATGATAGATGAACATTACTTATTCGGTCGAGAGTAGCAACTGAAGAGAGTAAAGCTAAACAGTCAATGAAGTACCAATACTAGAGCTCTGCTTATGTAATGCTTGCTTGGGTCTGGGTAGAATTGATGTTGATTTGTGCCCTGGGAAATCAATCAATAAAGTCTTTTATAGATTTTGTTGTCTTTTTGATCAGGGCACAAGAGAGGAGTTGCACAGATTTCTATTAAAGATAAGCAGAAGAGGCAAAACCACACAGCAAAGGGCATTGGTCTTACCATTTCCTAGTCATATCCAAATGAAGGAATCTGATCCTACCAACATGCAAGCACATGCATGACTTTAATCAAATGATTTTTATCATTGGTATGGAGTTGCTCATGTGCTGAATTGTTTTCAGGATTGGACTTCATATTGTTGCTATTTTTTTGTAATAGTTTTGAGAATGTTGGCCTCTCCTTCAGGCCCTGATTTTGCTCCATATCAAAAAGCAGTAATGTTATTCTTCATTTTCAGTTGGTTTTATGCTGAAAGATGCAACAAAATTTTTCAGTTAAAGTGCAAATTAGACCTCACTACTCTTAAAAACAAAATTAAAAAAGCAACTTTGAACAGAAAGGACATCTTTTCCTTTCTCATTGAAACAACCAGATAAAGTTTTTTAAACCAAATATTTTATTCAGACCCAAGCAAAGTATTTTCTGCTATTTTGGGTGACCAAATCAAGATAGCTCACCACTACAGCAAGATCATCAAAATCTTTCCTCATTCAGCTCAGCCAAGGGATGTTTGAGGACATTTTTCCAGGATGTTGGAGACAGGGTTGAACCGGGTTCAGTTTTCCCTTCTCACTGAAGGTGCTCACACCCCAGCTTTCCCATGTTGCAGGGCTGCTGATGGCAGGCCCCACCAATTGGTCTCCCTGTGGCTGGTGCTTGGTGGACCTTGGACTTAATGCAAATGCCAGATCCTCTCAAAATCTAAAGATGTTCAGGACGCATTGGTGTGAGGTGCTCCTTGTTGATCCAGGAACCAGTTGGTATGGCATGATCAGGGGATCAGCTACTCCATATGCACAAGCATTTGTGGTTTTTGGTCCATGGGACTTGTCATTGGCAGGCTCACACTGTGATAAACAGCTAACATTGAGGAGTAGCATAGGCAGAAAGCAGTGAGGGGAACTGAAGCCTGAAGAGGGACAGAGACAGCTCTTCTCCAAGGATAGGTCTGGAGACAGGCTTCACTTGGCTTGCTGCTGGCAGTTGTCCTTCTTCAGGGAAACAGGATGTTCTTCATATGCTACCAGCAGAGAAATGCTGACCAGAGTCACTTTGCAATAACAATTAAGCAAGAAAAGATTCTCAGTTTTACACATTTGTGAATATTAACTTAAAGAAGGGAGGATGAGGTAAAACATCCAAGGTAGATCACAGATCCCGGCATACTGGCAAGAACTGCATTTGCATTGCTACAGGTTTTATTTTCCATGCACAAAACTTTTGTTCAATGGGATAAGGAGAGCCCACTGTTACAACATTAACCTGTATTTTTGAGGTCAAAGAGCCATAACAAACATGCTTACGCTGTAGGTTGGGTGCTTAGTAAAGGCAGTGTATGTAACCCTTCATCTTTGCTTTGGCTCTTTGCTAAAGAGCAAGTCAAGGCCCTTTCCCCACCTGATCTTTCATTTCAAAGTACCTTTAGTGCCCAGACACTATATAGCTGATATGCAGCCACTTCTAGGACTGCCTGATCTTGAATTATGTTTTGAGAGGATTTAATGTTAAGATAGAAGGAACATCTTAGGCTTCTATTTCAACAGTTCTCTTAATTAACTGCATGCATAGGAATTCATGTACTTGGAAAGGTTGAGGTTATGCTAGCGTTGTAGAGCCTGGGGAGACAAGTCTGTTGTCCTGATATGCTTAGACAATCAAATGGTATTGCCCAAGTGCCTTGCAAGACAGAACTGCAGGAAAGTTCGAGCCAGTTGCTACCCTGCGCAACTTTGATATGTGCAATCTGAAAATTGATTGACTTGCATGATTGATGCTACTCTGAATTTCCAAGGTAAACCATCAGCTTCAGTGCCTTTTTGATTCCCTTTTGCCTTCATCCTTATGCTTGGAGAAATTAAGCAAATGCTGCGGAAGAGCGCCACCAAAAAAATTTTGCCATGAGCTCCTACTGCTCATATGTTTGCACACCTAAGCTTTGTAAACTATAAATAGGAATGGAAAACTGCAAGCCAGTGAAGGATCAGCCCTAATACTGGCCAATTCAGACATATTCATTTTGACAGTCTCCTCTGGCTCTACAGATAAATTTGTCTGTGCCATTAAATGAAACCGTTTCCCTGCGGATCAGCTTTGTTTTCTAGAAGCTAAAACAGCAGCATTGCAGTTTTCCATGCTAGGAGTGCTTTGAGTACAAAATTCTGACTACTCATCTGTCTCTGTCGGGGAAGGAGATAACTCCAACAATAGTTGAAATTGAATGACTCAATTAGAGAAACAGTAATTTTCCAACTTGATTGGTTGTGTCAGGCAGTAATCTGTGAGCTCTCATGCACAGTGTGACTTGGAAGCATTCCTTCTTACAAGGCGAGTCCGTCGCATAACAGGTTCCTTTAGCTATTTCATTACTTGTTTTAAGCCCTTCTTCCCACATTAGTCGAACGTTCCTGCTGTCTAAATGTTTGAAATCAAACAATGGCTCCAGTGACAGTATTAGTACAGTCCCCATTGAGGTTAGCAGGTGATGAATTTCACCTTGATCAAATGAAAAACTTCAACATAAGAACGACTTGCCAAAGATACTGCTTTTTCTGTTTTGTCACAAAATCTGGTTAAATTTCTTAAAAAATGTATATAAAAAAAGGTTAAATATAGAAAAATCATTGAAAGGGTTGTTCTGGCATTTTCAAAACTATTTTTTAAATATTTTGAAACTTACTTCAGATGAATATTCTAAAGATTGAAAATCATATGTTTCAGCTGTGAAAATCTGTTCGCCTCAACTTAACTTTTTTGGGGTGGTTAAATAGTTGTTATATAGCTAAATCCAAAAACACAGTGTGCAAGAAGTATACTGTAACTCCTTCCCTGCATTCCTCATCAGAGGAAAATATTCTTTTAGCTTACTGTAGGCAAGAATGAAATCACATACAGAATCACAGAATCACAGAACGGTTAAGGTTGGAAGGGACCTCTAGAGATCATTTAGTCCAACCCCCCTGCTCCAGCAGGGACACCCAGAGCACGGGGCACAGGGCGGCATCCAGGCGGGTTTGGAAGGTCTCCAGAGAAGGAGCCTCCACAACCTGTCTGGGCAGCCTCTTCCACGGCTCTGTCACCCTCACATCAAAAAAGTTCCTCCTCATATGGAGGTGGAACTTCCTGTGTTTCAATTTGTATCTGTTATCTCTTGTCCTGTCACTGGCCACCACTGAGAAGAGTTTGACCCCATCCTCCCTACATTCTCCCCTCAGGTACTTATTCATATTGATCAGATCTCCTCTCAGTCTTCTCTTCTCCAGGCTAAACAGGTCCAGCTCACTTGTCTTTCCTCATATGATAGATGCCGCAGTCCATTAATCATCTTCTTGACTCTATGCTGGACTCTGTCTAGACACTCCATGACCCTCTTGTCCTGGGGAGCCCACAACTGCCCCCAATACTCCAGGTGTGGCCTCACCAGAGCTGAGCAGAGGGGCAGGATCCCCTCCCTCGCCCTGCTGGCCACACTCCTCCTCATGCAGCCAGGATCCCATTGGCCTCCTTGGCCACGAGGGCACCTTGCTGCCTCATGGTAACTTGGTGTCAACCAGGACTCCCAAATCCCTCTCTGCAGAGCTGCTTTCCAGCTGGTCAACCCCTAATCTGTCCTGGTGCCTGGGATTATTCCTCCCCAGGTGCAGGACCCTGCACTTGTCCATGTAATACCTTAAGATAGCTTTGTGTACTGTAAGATGAAGGATGATATCATCTTGTTTTTGCTGGAAGTTTGGGGAAAGGTCTAAAGATTGGGGCTGAGAGGCTGGTCAGTGAGATGTCAGAAAGATCCAGGTGAATATTGCATGCTATGACAGTTTAGGAGTGCTTGGGACAGTTTGGATGGGGTAGCTACCACAACTGCTCTTGCCCGCAGCCAGAGGTGGGAGCAAGCAGGAGTTTGTATTCCAAATTGGAGCAGTCAGTTCTTTGTTTCCACTGCTCCTACCGCTGCTTATTCCTCTCTGATGTGTGTTCTTGTGCCTTTTATATGGTTAGGAAGCGGGTATGGTGCTGGGAGGCACAGGTGAGAGGTGCTTTGGGTGGGCAGAATCTGCTCCAGGATGAGGGAAACCAAGCAGATTAACAGCAAAATTCCTCAAAATTAAAAACTAGAATTCTATGTGGATGCTCCAGTCCCAGTGGAATGATTCTTAAAACTGACATGCAAATGGTGTATGGGTACAAGAGGCTGCTACCGTGGGTCATGAAACTCCAAAAGACTGGTACTTACATTTCCACCATCCTTTCATGGGTCTGGGGATATTTCCTCAGCTGCACTGTCACTCGCTGTTGCAATCACTGCTACTGGTAGAAAGGTTTCCTTTTATGATGTTGGCATTCATGGCTATGTGGTTGTATATCTTCAGGTTCTCAGTTACTTGTTTCTGCTGGTATACTTGGATATTTGTGCATTAAATCCAGTGTATGCCGGTATATAATCTATATGCTATGCAAACGATATATGATCTTTTTGCAGTGGCCAACTATAGTTGTATTTTTGAAAAAGGCAAGACAGAGGATAATAGAATTGGCGAAGTGCAGGACTGTGTGCAATTTAATATCCGGCATAACAGAAGTTCATTCAATCTAAAGAGAAGTTGGACAGAGAATGACAGCAGGTGCCAGTGGGCAACTCCAGCACTTCCCTCTCATTAAACCGTTCTGCTGTGCAGTGATGCCAAGAAACTGCACATCAAGGAGATGGCAGAGCTTAGCAGACATATTTCTGAGAGTTTAAAAAAAAAAATCCCAAGCAATTGTGTTGAAATCAGCACTACTAGAAAATGGAAACAGCCATTTTATCAGGTTGGAGAATAACTGGAGATTTCCTGCAGCAAATGCTTCCTCTTGGAGCTTTATTTATAATGATGATGATTATGGTTTTTCCTTTGAAAAACGTCAGCGACTAGTATTTAACCCTTTGATGTTCACAGGGAAGTCCTTTACTAGCAATGGTAGAAAAATTCCTGTTCTTCTCCCGTTTTGGTGACTCTATGGCTAATGCAATGGGCTGCTACATCCTCAGCTCACTGGAAATAGCACCTATGAAAACAGAGAATGTAAATTTGCTGACAGAGCTAGAGTGACACTGCCTGCATTTAAAAAGAATTTAGAAGAACTTCTCATCCTCCTGCAACACTCTTTCTGTGTTGGACAAGCTCAGAGCACATTTAGTGATTCAGTTCCTCCAGGATTTGAGTACAGGAGCCTCAGGACTTTTCATACTGTTAGGTAAGCTGAGTTTTATTTCTCCAAGACTCTCCTCTGCGCTGCTCCTGCTACAGGAGGGAGTTGGAGGAAGAGGTGCAGTCAGGTCTTTCACCTGCCATCAAGGAACTGGGGGTCCAGACATCCGGACTATTACTTCAGTAATAGGATAACTATAGCTCACTCTGAGGACCGATGCTTTTGTGTCTCTGGAGCAGGCGAACGGAGCAGTCCTCACTCACTGTGAGCAGCTCAAGCATTGACAAATTCTCCAAGCTGTGTCAGGTGACAGGACAGGTAGAGGTAATTACCATTGGACTTAGATGCCTCAGTGTGCTGCATAAAACAGAGCAGTGTGGTTCCCTGCCCCATAAATATCTCAAATATAAATATGAGAGAAGAATCAGCCAATAGTCCCCTCCAACCAATTGCTTTTGGTCAACAGCTTGAGATTTCAACAACAGAGCTTAACTGTTGCCTATTTTTTCTGCAGGTTTCAAGACAAAAGAGATTTCCAAAAGTATGAAAATGAGCAATGAATCTGACTTCCAGGTCAGTCCCTCTGCATGACAGGCTACACTGAAGATGTCTTAAAATTTAACATGCTGCTGGTGTCAAGAGTGGTCCTGATGCATTTGTGGGACATCGAATGAAAGAGCCCAGAGGGGTCAAGGATAAACAGTGGAGGCTGCCTGATGTTTAGCACATCAGAGATGAGAAATTAAAAGAGAACCTCAAAAAGGATGACTTTGTCACACTGACAGGAATATTTCTCAAACTGTGGGCATCTCTCTTGGAGGTAGGCATTAAAATGGGACACCGTGCATTAAAAATCTCATCCAAATAAATCTTGATAGCTCCCTAATAAGAGGGCAGAACTCAGCTCCTTCAAATCAGGGAATGAGAAATGGTTGCAACTAATGACCACGATAGTCTATGTGTGGAAAAAGAAACAAATTTCAATTGGGTGATGGGAGCACCAATATGAACAGGGTCATACACCACCACTTCTTGCTACCCTTGTCCAGAAGACTTGAGCAGCTGTAGAGATCCCTGGGAGGAAGAACTGAGCCCCATTCATCTTTGAACATGGAAGGTATTTAATTCTGGCCATAGGAAGGGGGAAAAGATAAAACCTGCTGTGAAGAGCTGCAATAAACACTGCTCTTGAATATGGCTCAGAATGCATAGGAACAAAACAAAATATAGAATTGTTCAGAAGGTGAATTTGACAGTTGCCTTGGGAAACAGCTTCAGTGACTTTCCCTGATGATAAAAATACATTTTATTTTAGACATTACAATGTATTATTATTTGTGTTACAGTAATGCTCTGGAGATCCTGTATGGAGCAGGATTTTCCTGGATACAAATATAGTGGTTCCTATGTTTGGAGATGCAGACCAACACACTGGATGTACTCAGAGTACATAGAATAATGGAAGAACATGACAGGAAATTAATTTAAAAAAAAAAGAGGAAATTAAAAAAAAAAGGAAATGCACTAAGAAAAGAATTCAAGAAAAAAAAATCAATAAGTTCCAGAGAAAAAAGGGGAAAAAAAAGAAAAAAAATTAGAAGAAGGAATTAAAACCCAGGAAAGTCAAACAAGCAATAATTTGTTTTAATCTGAGATCTGCACAGCACAGAGTTGGCAACACCTGTGGCTTGCACTATTGGCAGCTATGCAAAAGGAATAGCAAGGGTAGCTCATCTGTACCTCTGTTACTTCTCTAACGAAGAGAGACATGCTGCATGCTGGAGACTGAAAGAAGAGCTCTGTTTTTATCATGGTTCAATTTATTTTGTTGCTTGTTTCAGCTTGCTTCTGAAGTGTTTCCAGGAAAACATTCTTCTTTTCATTACTTTGCATTTTCCCATGTATATCTGGAATATATTTTTTATTTTAAAATCTTTTTGGTTTTATTATTAGGTTTTACATCCTCACTTATTTCTTAATGATAACTAAAGAAAGTACATTAAGAATTGTGATACAGGAGGGGAAGAGGGAAAGCTATTCTGTTCTTTATCTGCTGTCTTAATTCTATACAAACCCTCAGCTAAGAGGAAAGATATTTCTGAGCTCCCCTAGAAGATATAATTATCAGTGTCACTCTGAGGCTACCTTAATTCATCTTTGAAGGTTTGTGGCAACTGGGGATTTCCCAGTTGACTGGAAAAAAGGCAATTATTAATCCCATCTCCAGAAATCAAATAGGAGGATGGAGGAACTACTGCAGGAGGAGGTTGGACTTTATGACCTTCAGATACCCCTTACAACATTTTTTTTTTTTTTTTTTTTACAAATCTACTGTGTGAAGGAGCAGACTTGTGTGCCTGTAGAGATTCCACTTACTCTGGAAATGTCTGTTAGTCTTTGAGAATGGGTTGTGACATCTCCTATGGGAGTTATCATATCTGACATTAGCTGTCTAAACATTAGGCTTGTAACTTAAGCTGGTTGTTTTGGATAGAGACACAGCCCCTTTCAGGGGGAAATCCATCACACAGCAGTTTTTGCATTCCTTTCAAAACTCCTTTTCCCTGTGATATGTATGGTTCACCACTAATCCTAAATTTTTCCATTGTGTTGGTTGGGCGTCATGATAGTGTTGGCCTTTTCTCTAGTGAGAGAAAACTCTCAAAAAATGGCCCATTCCTTGCTACAGTCACAAGCAGGACCTGCCTGTGTCACACACACTTCGCTGCACTGACTGCCACTTGTGCTGACCTTGACCAGATAAAAGTGCTTTCACCATGCGCAAAGGATTCAATGGCCTTGGGAAGCAAAAAGAGAGACTGTAAAAATTGTCCCATTTATGTGGCCTGAGAGCAGGAGAAAAGTCCTGTGAAGCTTCCCAAAGTGCTTTGCAAAGCATCAGCTAAGTGAAAGGAGGTGCTTTTTTGCTTTTTCTCCTGCTATTGAAGAAAACAGTCGACCAGGAAGAGAAAGGAGATCGTAGCAGAGCTACTGCTGCATAATATTGTCCCTCGTTCATTTTCAGGCACCACTTAAAATCAGTTTTAAGGATGTTTCTGGTTAAATCAAATGCATCTGTGTTTCTTCACTGCTTTTTGTGAGGAGTCTAGATCCTCAGCTGGTGAAAATTATTGAGGCCCTTCACCTCCGAGGCCACCCCTGTACGGATACAAGCACATATTGATCTCTTCATAGTGTATTTTCACCAGATCCCCACTGAATGCTGGGATCATCACAGACACAGGCACAGACAATGTGCCTATCTCACAGACATTCTCATCCAGCTGGGTATAAAGGAAAGAAAAATTCCATTTCTACTGGGTAAAGGGTAAGTCATGTTTCCAGAGCTACTGTCTGTATGAAATTTAAACCTATTAAAGTTGGATGATACTTATTTGAAAGCAAGATTCCCATGAACCAATATAATATCCCTCAAGGATGCCTCTCCCCTGCACTTGTTATATAGCAAGTACAGCAAGGTCATTGCTTCTCAGCCCTTTTAATTAAAAAACAGACCTTGTGATAGCCAATTGTCCCTCAGGCCCAAGGATTTGCTTATCTCTTGCGAGCTCAGTAGCCAGTACAGCCTATATCCAGAGGCTGGATGAGAAGAAGCAAAGAACAAAGCTCCCCACCTCTGATAAACCCTGTAATATGCCTCAGAGAAATGAAAAGGCACCTGCAGGATGATTTTAAGCATAGCATAGCAAGCACAGCAGTGCTTGGCACCTTGACTGCACTGAAGCAGCAGATCACAAGTTGCCTGGGTTCCAGGTGAATCCCAGGCCTCCCGTCACCTTTTCAATTTGTTAGTGCTTGCAGAAATAATAACTGAGCAGCAGGTGGAGTCAGATGAGCCCAGGAACTAATAAACTTATCTAAACAAGTGGGGGATATAGCAAGTCTCTGTGCCAGCTGCACCACGCTTCAGTTACATGAACCATAGTACCTTCTGCTGGGGCCAATGAAGTTGATTGCATCAATAAAAGACTTGAGGATCCAACGCTTATAAATAGTTCCCATGGTAGTACAGCTTCTTGCTTGGCTTGCTAAAAGATAAGTCTCAGACTTACCAAAGAAATCTGTTTATAATAAAGAAGTCTGAGAAAAGCAAGGGGAAACTTTCTACAACTGTGGCTTGTGCCTGCCATCCTCCAGTCAATGCTGACTTTTTTTTTTTTTTTTTTCAGTCCTAATGATATTTTCTTTGCATTTGTCTTTGTGTACAGACAATGTTAATAGAAAGATCCCTATCCATATTTTTCTGTGTCATAATGGAGATTCATATCCACTATGTACATGCATACTAACATTACAAACCTAGACAACCACCTGTCCCTGCTACTTGTGATGAGAATTGTTTTAGGGGGCTATATAGCAGAGAAAGAGTTTAAAAAAATGAAGTAACTGAATTGAGAATTGGGCCAGCTAATGCACAACTCTTGCTAAAGTGATTTGTACAGACAAGGAACATATGGTTTGACTGGTAATGTTTTCTTGGGGAAACTTAAGATTGCTTATACACTCTTTTTCTGTAGAAAACAGAGAGAGCAACTACACATTGACAGAGAGGAAGCCTTAGTGCATGTCTCGTCTGCAACATCCTCCTGTGAACCAAAGGTAAAATGGCTGCTTGATGCTGCAGTCATAGTAAGATATTTATGATTTCAGATCACACATAGTGAAGAGAAGAAACAACTACATATAGGAAGAAGTCAAAGACTTTTTTATTGATGTAAATACAGACAGATGAACAAAGGAAAATGGAAATGGAATACTCTTTCTCATATGGAAAGAGTAATCCCCAAGGGAAAATACTGTTCGGAATTGAAGTTAGAAAGCAGAAGAAAAAAACAACATTTTTCACCTTCTCTCAAGAAGAGGAATCATTATCTTAATGTTATCCAAAGTCAGAGATGTGGTTTAAGATGGTGTAACTCATATGTTCAGTGGGTCCTTGCATGGTCCCTCTTAAAAATGACCTGGATAACAGCCACTGTTGATATAAGAATGTGAGAGCGCACAAGGCTTGTGGATAAATACATAGAACGGTCTGGTTGGTATTTGTCCAGAACTCATCACTGTAAGGAAGAAGACAATGACCAGCAAGATTGAACAGTTAGCAGAGAATAACAAAAAAAAAAAAAACAACAAAAAAAAACAAACAAACAAAAAAAGGAGTCAACTTGAAAAGAAGTGTGGAAGGAGCGTGAAGGTTTGCAGTGGGTGTGCAGCCTCACAAGGGCTTTCTCACCTGCATGCAGGTTACTTTCTTTCTCCTCTATGGCTGATGGGTAGCAGGAAACTGCACATGACCCCAGAGAACCCACATCCCCACAGAGGGGTGTGCAGGAGGGACCCGTGATCCCTCAAGGGGACTAGGGACTTTTAAGGATTTGTCATAGGGGATGTTTAGAAATTTGTAGGTGTTTATTATTACCATTTGTAAGTGTCTACTATTGACCTTTTCTATTGTGCTACCCATCCTTATCCTGCATGTACAGTTTAGCAATTGTTTGTTACTTATGTACCGTGAATGGATGAATTAACTGTTTTGATCCTGACTTGGTTTAAGCTATGTGAACTGAGTAGTTTTGATCCTGCAACAGCCTCTTACACCATCTGAGACTCCTGTCCTCTTTGAGTACCTTCAAAGAAGCCAAAATCACGCACCTTCCATCAAGTTTTAGGTGCTATGTTCCACAGAAAAAATAACACATAGACTCCACTTTTTTTTTTTGAAGATAATTTGGCATCTTGTGAAAAAAATAATTCTCCTATAGCATGTGCTTATGATTTGACCTTGCTATGCTTTTCGTAAACTCATCCTTCTGCAACCCGCATTCTCTCCTCCCAAAACTAAGCCGGCTGCTGCACATTCTCTTTTAGCCAGAAGGAATCCCAACAGGAGCATCTTTCTGAGAAATGGTATGAGAGCAGCCAAACCTCTTTGCTCCATTTTTCCACCCAGGACTGCAATGTCATATTCTTTTCACTCCTGGAAACGGGCCATCTCAATTTATAATTAGGGCTAGCACTGCAAAAGTTTTCAAAAGTTCTACATTGAACTTAAATTTTTGAGGCCCTTTTTTATGGTGCATATTTTTTTATTAGAGAGTGGGGGCAGGTTTGCTTTTTCAGAATTTACTTTTGATGACCTTGGAGAGCTGGAACATAGCAGTATGAAAAACAAAGCACTATTGCAATAAATATAATATTGCAATTTTAGCACAGCAGTAATACTGATTTACACAGGTAATTGAATGTCACGAACAAATTCCCTCACTGGATGAAGAAATATGGTCAATAGAAGCTTTTATATGCTTTATTTTCTCTACCTTTGTTATTAATTCAGTTATGATTATGTCCCTGTCCATGCACAGTACACACAGTGGCTAGTTCTAGGAATGTGCCTCAAATATGTTTAGGACAAGCATTCTCCTTTGTTGAAACATTAATAGGCATGAATCTTTCCTGACTGGTTTTCTGTTATATTCTTAAATAAAATTGGGAAAATTAACATCACCAGGACAAGAAATATGATTAAATAAACTTTTGATAGCAATTGACTGTGAAGTGACAGAGCATTGGAACAGGCTGCCCAGAGAGGTTGTGGAGGCTCCTTCTCTGGGGATATGCAAAATTCTTCTAAACACAAACCTGTGCCCCGTGCTCTAGGTGTCCCTGCTGGAGCAGAGGGGTTGGACTAGATGATCTCTAGAGGTCCCTTCCAACCTCAACCATTCTGTGATTCTGTGAATTGCATATTTTTTTATTCTTCTCAGAAATCCTGTATTTTTGGCCTCTGCCCATAATTATATGATAGTCCTGTAGCACCTCTCTCTTCCCCCCCCCATTTTGAACTTTATCCTGCTAAATATGGCAGTTCTGGGAGAACTTGGGTTGCAGCCCTCACAAACTTAAGGTAAGAAAGCAAAGCAATTCCATGACATAACTTGGGAAATGTTCTCTCTGTGATTAATAATTTGGGATGCTTGGTGTGTTTTCTTCTATAAACCATATTGTATAAAGACATATAAGGTAACTAGAAACTGAGTTGGACACTGAATGGAGTCTAACTACCAGAAAGCCTGGTGTATCTTTGACTTCAGTTTATTCAAAGTCAGCTTGGGTTAGTTCTATTCTACAATCAATGCAGATACTTAGACCTTAGAGACAGTGAAGGTTCAGAAACCTTCGAGTAAGAAGAGCCACAGCATCTTATTTCTTTGCAGCTTTCAACTTTTTCCTATAAGAGAATTAGGCCATGAAAGTCTATTTAAATGCTTATAAATCTCTCAAGAAAAAAATCCATGTACTGGCTACAAACTTAGTGACATTACTGTTTGCCTTCTATGTTCCTACTGGTGAGATGTGTTAGCTTTGCAGCCAGGCACATAAAAAGTAAATACTTTTTTTGCTAATAAGTATTCTATGTGACCTATGCTAGTTGAGTCCTACAGTGTGGAAAAGCACTTTGATGCAAATGTGCTTTTGTTCAGGGTGACATAGCTGGTGTGCATGGGTCTCTGACTCTGTTAGAGGTGCACGGTAATGGATGAGGGCCTCTGCTTCTCTAATAGCATCATTAAAATTAATAGCACATGAGACTTGCTGAACCGAACAAGAATATTCAAAAACAGGCTTCAGACTTCTGAGTCAAAAATATTTTAACCTGCTGTCCTCAGGCTTGAGCAGATACATGCCCATCTGCCTGCAAGTCTACAAAGCAGTAACCTTGTTTGAGACCCTCTGCTTAACCAGGTGCTTCTCTCAATGACTGAACACATGAATTGTCTGAACATAAGTAAAAATTATCCTGAAGGAAGTTCCCGCTACAACTGAAGCTCTTGCTAAAGGAAAAATCATTTTCTTCATGAAATATTTCCTGTTTCAGACAAATCTAAAATGAATCTTTTCATCACAAACAAATCTTCCTTTACAACTTGGTCACAATCCAGTCCTACAAAAATCTCCCCTCACACCTTTCAAAAGGTACAGGTCTTGTATCTAGGTTATCCTTTAGGTTGTGAAATCGTCAAGGAGAGGAGACGTTCTTCTCATTTCTGAAGTGACTGTGGCTGCGGTTCAACCTACCAGTCAGGCTTACAGAGTTTTCCTGCATGACAGCACTCCGCTAATAGAATTGATTTGGACTGTCTGGCACAGGTTGCAAAATGGCTTCCTGCAGCATCCATTTGTCAGAGCGAGAGGCCTTTCAAAAAGCAGAGGCTGCAATGGGACAGCATTTTTTATTCTGAGACCATCTCTGGACAATCAGTTAGTGAGCAGTCTAAGAGATGGCCTTCTCTTTCTCTCTCTCTCCCTTCCTTCCTTCCTTCCTTCCTTCCTTCCTTCCTTCCTTCCTTCCTTCCTTCCTTC
>VZSV01000056.1:1588799-1633690 GCA_013398735.1 Nothocercus julius | reverse complement strand
ATGGTGGTAGGAATGACTCACGTCGTACAGGGATACATCTTGAACCGCTGCTATTTTATTTTTTTATATCAGCAGTTGTATTTGTTCTTCTCCGACATGGCCAAACATATATTAAAAAAAAAAAAAAAAGGGCCGTACCTCATAAAGCAATATGAAACTTATGAAATCAATGGCAAACCTCTATTAGAATACTGTAAGTGCTGGAATCTTAATGTTATATCCAAAATCTCCAAGCCATATCAACAGCCTGGTGGGCCCATGCCCTGACAGGAGGGCTTCATAAAAACTGTCCCCCAGAGGCTAATTTCCACTGCTAGCTCTTTCCTGCTGTATACCAGTGTGTCTGGGGATCTTTCTGCAGACAAAATGTAATTATAGCCTCTACACCCTTAATAATTACTGCACAGCTTATGTGCGAAGGAAGATGTCAACAGTAAAATGATAAACAGAGAAGAAATGTACTCTTTGTAACTACAGGCATTATCCTAGAGCCTGCAACTGAGAAAGCAATAGTAGATGAGACACAGCTTTTCCAATTAATTTATAAAAAACAATTCAGCACAAGTTTAGTTCAAGTGCTTCCTAATACAACACCTTCCCAGTGCTAGTGTTTTAGGAAAAATGTCTCTGGAGCCTCAAATGTCAGAAGATGAAGGTGTAAGTATTTGGAATTATACTCTGAAAAATAGCAGACCAGAGGAAAGAACAGAGTAAATAAGCTGCTACAAGTTCAGACTGTATATTCTGATTGCTTGTCTTTCTGGAACAGGATGAATGCTCTTTGTTCTCTTGAATTATAAGGTTGCCAGTGATGTAATGATGTAATGATACTAATGGAACTAGTGATAGGGATGTACAGATAGGTTGTCTCCCCTGAGATGATGGAAAGGATGATGATGGAAAGGATGCTGTCTTTGAGCCTTCCATCTCCCATCAGACTTTTCAGTCACCATTGAAATAGCCAGCAACCAAGGCCATATCAATGATCGGCTGATTTATGCCTGTGTCACCAAAATATGTCCCCCACTAGGAAAAAGCTCACACTTTATAACTAATTCAAGCTTTCTTCTTGCCAACTTATTGCTTTCTGTGCAATGCCTGGGCTGGCACTCCACAAACCAGTGCTGTTGAACTCAGGGCATTCTCTGCTCTTGTTCATGGTAAGTATCCTGTTCCAGCAAGATATGTGTGTCCACATTTGTAATATGAATTGCAATAAAGAAGAGGGGAAGTTCCAATTCAAGAAACAAATTGGTAAATGAAAAAAAAGAATGAGAAATTAATAAGGACTAAGAAATTGTATCTAGGCACACTCTTTCTGTTTTGGCACCTAAGCATTTTTAAAAATCTAATCATTATCCCAGAAAATCATATATGAATTTAGTGCATCATCATTACACTGGAAAACTTAGAAATTATTTTAAATTAAATGATTGAGTCTAAAACTCTACTGAATTTCTATCAAGAGCATAGTATTGTTTGTTTATTTTTTAATACTCTAGAATGACAAACCTATGCCTAATTTTCTTGTCATATGTCCTTTATTAAGTCTATGTGCCTGAGCAATGTGACTTTTTAAAGTAGCAGTTGTGACATATGCAAATTTGTTACATGGTGCCAACTTTGCATAAGAACTCTGGATGAGAAAAGGATATATTTAGGAATAAGTCACAGGCATCAAAGTATAAGGTTTAATCTGTTAGCAAATTGGAAAGCGCATGCATTTTGTTAATTAAAATGCCTTAATGCATTAGCTGGGATCTAATATGGAGAATACAGGTACTGTACATTAATTGCAAATGCCCTAAATGCATCTTTGTTTAATTCCATCCTGGTAATACCACCCATCTGTTATAAAAAGACAATGAAGTGTGTAGTTTACTGCTGAGCTATTACATGCTTTCTTCGGTAAGTGTCATGTTCAGGGGTTGTAGGGAAAACTGAGCTGCTGTAGTAAATAAAAATCTTTACCGCTCTCAAACCAGGATGATCTACAAGTCTGTTGAATTCACTGATTTTCAGAAGTGCTGAACTCAGACATTCTCCTGTTGTGAATTGCTTTCACTTCATATAAAGTCATGGAGTTCCAGCAACTTACAGATCTCCAACAGACTCCAGTTTTGTGCAAAGCAGCCACTGAATTTTGAAAAAAAATATATTTTTTGTACAATTCATCTCAATTATTTTAGAACTATTGGCTGGGCTGAAGTGAATCTTAGTTCTTATTTCTCTCTATTGACTATAAGGGAAGGCAACTGAGTAGGGGACTACTCTGAAGGAGGCATCTGTACTGGAGGAAGATAAAGTTACATGAATCACATCTATTGTGTACTGGTGTTTTGGATTTATATTTATTAATCATTCATAAGTTGTGTGATTCAGCAAATAAAAAATACACTGAATTTTGCACTTTATTTTAAATACAAAACATTTGTCAGTGATCTAGGATCAGAACAAAGTCTTTAGGGCATTTAAAATGAATACAAAAATATTGAACAATGCTGAGCTTGTGCTTTATAGAAATCTGTCCTGGTAGTGACAGATAGTGAAAATAACAGTCATTTTTATGTTTTAGACTTTTAGCTAACAAAAAGAATCATGAAGTTTTGAGCACACTCTGAGTAGTGGAAAGCACTGTAAAGATGAGAATTAAATTCACCTCTTTTATTGAGTTTTGAATGCATTTTATCTGAATGAGTGTTGTCTATTTTGATATGGATTCCCTTCTAAAGTGCACAAAATTCTATGAATTAGAAGAGCTATAAATGAACTATGCACTATCTCAAAACTTATATTTTTCACTCTCTGATACATAACTTAATGAAGGATACAATTCTCATGATAAAATTGCAGACAATTGACATAAATAGCAGAGAGAATTTATGTATTTTCATGGTGATTTTCATAAGAAAGATATTTAATCTGGGCAGTACAGCACACTGACGTAGATTTTATGAGTTCTGAATACGAAGAAAGACTAAAAATATGTTTATCACACAGCACTTAGGGTTAGTTAAGGGTACAAGAGCTGTATGACCAAAATTTCAATCATATTTTATGCTGAAGTTGCATTTTAGAAAGTTTTATTCTACTTCCCTAAATGACCTTTGTAACGTCCATTAGCTGCCTGTACTAAACCTTTATATAGCACAGTTTTGCTGTATTAAGTATTTTCTTTCCTTATGTCTCACAGCAGCTGCTGGATTTTCAGCTATACAAACAAATTACAGAATAAAAAGCCAGACATTTATGTAGGCATTCAAGAAGTCCTACATGAAGAAGATTTTTGCAAGAAGTTCTAGCAGGGATGGGAATACTAGAAAAAAGGAGTTCTGGGGTTCTTTATTTCTCTTCCTTTGGGTGAATAACTTATGTTCTAGGTGGGATTCAAACCTCACTTAGGCCCCTGAAATTCATTTTACTCTCAGGCAGAAATTGTATCTACCTCCTCTTCTCAGCTGATTCTCTCTGTAGAGAAGCTTTGTAGTGCTCTCCTATTTAATGCTGAAAGTTTTCTGGATTAATTTTTCAAAAATGTTCTTTCAAAAGTTCAGGGATGTCCATTTTGAAGAAAATAGGCTGCTTTCTGCCTAAATCTCTGCTGCAATGGAAGGCTGATAGATGGGGATTTTACTGCTTCTAAAGTCCCTGAATAAGTTTGGGAAGCTGGGGTGATTAACAACCTCCATGAAAGCCATCAATATCGTCTGTCTTTTGCATAATGTTTTAATCGATAAGGCACTTCCCCACAAAGAAGAGAACTTGAGAGTTGGGTATGTTTGGGAGCTGGTAAACCTAATTTCTAATCACGTTTCTTCTTTATGCTGTTTATTGCCTTTGTGTCCAGAGAACATAGTCAATATAAAGAGCTCCCTTGCCTAAGTCTTTGTACAAATATTTAAAAGGAGATAATAGTTTCTGCTCTAGAAAGATTAAAATATTTGCCAATAAAGAGATACAACGGTGAGATTCAAGAAGGAAGATGGTAGATGGAGTGATTAAAGAATGAAGTAAGAAGGAATGATTTACAGAATAAAGACTTAGTAGTAGCTGTTTTTTATAGGACCCTTCCCTTAAGCCTTGGAAAACCATTATATTCTCTCTCCTTCTCTCTGTAAAACAGAAATCATTCTTACCTTGCTCCCAGGGAAAGTGGGTTCCAGGATAATTTGTATTTTGGAGAATATTGAGTGTTGGAAAGAAAATGCAACCACTAGCCTGGAATTTTTCAGCCTTTTTTTTTCCCCAGAAATTATCAGATTTATGTCTGTTTTTGTAGAACTGTCATTTCTGAGTTTTGACAGGTCTATATGCATTTTCTGGATCCCAGTGATCACAGAGAATGCTTAGACTGTTCTTGCTTTCTGGATTCTTACCATTCTCTGTTTTTTTTTTTTTTTTTTTTTTGGCTTTTCTTCAAAAAAAGGTCAGAAATTCACAAATCTTGAAAATGTCAAGAACGAGAAAAATAATTTTCCATTGGGTTATAACTACTGTAAGCATGTCTTAATTTTCCTATGTATGTATTTGAAGTAATAATTAACAATAAACAATAGGATCTGCTCAGAAGCATGACATTTAGAGACAGGTCCAACTCATCAGTGATGTCATCCTGGAATAGACTGAGGCCCAGTTATAATGAGTATTTAGAAATTAACAATTTGCACAATAGCATTTAATTTGTTGTATGATATTAAATATATATGATAATTATTTTATTCACAATGTTGTCTTTTGTGTAGTTTTTCCAGCTGTCCTATGACAGATACTTTACTTGAAAACCCTAAATTTCCATATATTTTTTACAGAAAGAGAAAAGAATTTCAATACCATGTATTTCTCTTTTAAGTTAATCTGATAACATAAATTCTAAATATTAATTTCTGCAAAATTTTCTCTGCCACATCACCAATAGAACTTAAAGTGTGATTCAGTTTACCTGAATACATGCGTACATGTAATCCGTTGAGCTTTGAATTGTGTTTGGATGCCCACAGGAAGAAAACCATCATGGAATTGTAATAAAGGAAATGTTATTTACTCATTTTATCCCATGTTTCTGTCTGTGATATTTCTAAGAATTGGGTAGTCTTCACAAATGCAGCTTTCTTCACAAACCAGTTTGCTGCTGGCTTGCAACAGCACAGGAAAATTTTCTATCAGTTTACAAACTGGGAAAGTAAAATAAAGGCAAAATAAATTAATTGGAATTATTGGGTAATATTGACCTGTAAGTCCATGGTTAAAGCTTGCACAACACTTCTATGCAATTATCATGTGCTCATAACCTTCCTGTAAATGAAGGACTGCCATGTAAGAGCCTTTATCTGTGTATGTTAGTATTTATGCTAGGTATTATTAGCAAACCAGTGATCTTCAGGCTGTAAGGTGCATTTCATGCATATTTTTACAGCATCTCTATTCTTTTTTTTCCCAAGGCAAATACCACAGCATATCTACCTACCTCTAAAAGCAGCTGCCCCTGTAAACCTTGCCAGCTAGCATTAGTCATGGTCAACAGCACTTGATTGGTTTGCAGCACACAATTACATTCAGAAGAAATAAATCTGCATTTCTAATAATTGTTTACAGGGGCTGGAAATAGAACAGCAGAGAAAAGAGTTTGTAAATAGAACAGATTCTAGTGAAAAGAGTCACATTACACCCCTCTTCCCTGGGAAAGAATGAAGCAATGATAACTTATTCCCTGTCTGTGCAACTATCCTGAGCTTAAGTAGTTCACGCTTCCAAAGTGGATCACACTGCATGAGAACAGTAGTGTATTCTCCTTGCCCTCACTTACCACCACTGGAGAAGAACAAGGCATTGGCCAGGAGCTGAGTCTCCTGTAGCTTTGAGGGCCTCGCATGTTGTTAAGGATCTCAAGAGGTCAAATGGTGTAGCTTCATTGAAGCTGTGGTTTCCACCACGTGAAAACTTGATCCACAGTGGGAATTTTGGAAAGTAGGAATTTTGCACTTTTAATGACTCAGGATGACTCCTCAGGTCAAGCATACAAGTAGCCCACTCTCCATCACAGCTTGAAACTTGGTATTTTTGCAGACAGAGGAGAGATATAGGGGCCATATTCAGATCATCTTCTACTTTGATAGAGCTGAAGTATCATACATTACTCCCCAATGACTATGTAGGAAGCAGCATCCAGCCCCTGACAGTCCTAAGACCTCTGATTCATTTATTGTTCTTGAAAGCAGATGCCTTTGAGATGCCATTGTATGCAATGTGGAGATACCACTTACTTCATGAGCGAAGATGGATAAAACCCCTTAGAAGTAAAAGGTCCTTCATAATAAGGACCGCATATTGCTCATGTTCCCAGATATTGTTTTTATTTTTCAGGTCGTGCATCCAGCTTGAGACAATTTAAACATCCCAAAATCAATGGGCTCATTGAAATATTGGCTTATGCATCCTGAAAGGTAAGTGTGAAAAAAAAAAAAAAAAAGTGGGAGGTTTTTGCTTAATAAAAACTGTGCGGGAAATTTAACTTCACAAAATTCTAAATCCATTGAGATATTGTGTGTGTCACATGTAATTCCAGGAAAAGGAATATGTGGCTGAAATCCTTTCTCTAGAGATTTCAGGTCCTTAATGGTAATTGAATATAGCTTGCACAGTGATTGGTAGTAATCCAACGATCCATACCACTGTGACTTTTTTTCTCTTTTTTTCATGATAGCTGGAGCTATCATGAGCTGGAGATGGAGCTCCAAACAAAAAAAAAAAGAGGTTTGATTGGTTTATCACTCACCTGTATTAGTAGCCTGAAAACATGTTAGATTTATTTTTCTTATTGTGGAAGTTTTCTATTCTGGAGACAATTAATGCTGAAATTTCTTTCCTGTATAGCAGGACAATATGACCTGCAGATGTCTCTGGACCTTATGGAGTTTCAGACAGGATCTGTTCTCTGGCAAATAAAAAGGAAAACTTCGTTTCAAGCTGAGAGGAAACCTGTTTGTGTCTGTAGTGGCAGCTATTAATGAATGCCTCCTATTTTAAGAATGCCAGTGATGCCAGATATCCTACGGGTGTTGATGGAGATTGCACGGACAAAGAAAGAATGAAAGAAGTTAAATGGGTGCTTCTAATTTTTATTCTCTCTAGTCTTCTGTATTTCTACAACAAACATGAAAAATTATATTCAGTTCTTTAATTTATAAATTGAATTGTGAAGATAGCAACTGAATGGTTTCATCACACCCATTTTAGCATGGCTTTGTTTACGCTGTTTTTCCCAGCCTTCAACAACATTTATCCTTACTGTTTGCCTGACATGTTTAGGGTATCGTCGTTGCGTTGCAACATCTTCTATAAGCAGTAAACTTTTTCACTGTCACAGCACAAAGTATCTGGTTGATGTTCTCGTCTATTAAAACGCGGGTTATTGTCAAAGAAAGTATAAATTGCCTTCTGAAAAGAAATATGAAACTGTTAGACAAACTATGGCTGTCTGGTTTGCGATCACTTCAGGCTTTTTCTCACAGCAAAATAGATCACCTGTTACAATGGGTTTCAACCTATTGAAATTTAAAGACCCTTAAAACATGACACACAGGACTGCAGACCCCTACCTAGTAAGTCAAGTTTGTAGTAATAGTTTTATTGCCTTCTGTGGACTATTAAGAAGTAATATAGTGTGCAGTAGATGGGTTTAAATCTACTGATGAATACATGGACAAACACTTACATGGAATTAGAAACTGTGGTATTGTATCTTCTTTCCTCTATTTTTAACATGCATTTATACTTTCCAGTTCTGGATTGATTTTACTGAAACTGTCGGTGCTGTTCACTTAGCTGGAGACCACGTTCAATTTTCCCGGATGAAGTTAGGCTTTTATATTGCATTAAAATTTGCACTGGGTCAGTCAGCAACACACTTCTCTGCAGACCCACATAAAACTACATCAAACTCTAAGGCACTGTGGCATCTTGTAGCTATGCAGGGTGCCCAGTCTTGTTGAGCAGAGAGTCTGGGGACAGGGAAAAACCTTTTGTATCTTTTCTCAGGAGTGGCTTTTAGTGGCTTCTGATCTGCGTGCTGCAGCAGTGAGGCTGCTACTCTGCAGTTTCCAGGGAAGCAAATATATCAGCATGAAAATGAGCTGGGCCAGTTGCTCCCCTGTGGATACGTTCCTCATCCTGTTAATGGAAGAAGTCTCTGAAATTTTGGGGAAGGTGGAAGGCAAAGCATTTATGTGGGTATCCTTCTTATTCTGCTGAGTGGGGCAGTACTACCCTGCGTGACAACTGAGCAGCTATCAAAAAATGTGGAAGGAAGAGACAAGCTCTGAATTAAATGCACTACTGGAGTGGGTTTAAATTTGTTCTGCTGTTAGTAGGGAGAATTTTTAAGAAGGGCCAGATGCCAAATTGGAAAGGAGTGAAAGCTAAGAGCGAGTCTGCTACAAGCTCAGAAAGAACCTATTAAACTTGTACATTGTGTTCCCTTGCATTCAAACCTGTCCTAAGCTATATTTCTCCAACAGCTGTACCATGGGTTAAACATTCCAGCAAGCAGGTCCTCTCTTCCTCTTTTCAAAAATACCACGTGAGCTGTTGAATTAATCTGACTATCATTTACATTTAGAGAGCTTCAGCACCAGGTAGTTAAAAGCATTTAAGAACCTGGAGATGCAAACAGGAAACAAAGTACCTTTAAAAACCTGGCCTCAGTGCCACTTGAAATGGGAGATTCTGCTGCTCTCCTACTCAGGTCGCACTTTGCTGTGAGTCTGTAGACTGCCATATGAAACATAACATGCTATCCTTTTAAATTTTAATAGACGAGAAAGAGCAGTTACATCAGAGAAAGATGATGCACACCAGGAAGGATTTGACTTAAGGAGGATCTGAGTTTGAAACTTCAGGTTGTTTGATACTGCAATTTTCTGGAATTTGTTCATCCATTTCCAGCTTTCTGTTAGGGAACTATGTTAGCTCCTGTAGCTGGGATTAACCCTGGACCTGGTCAATATTTTACTGCTATTGTTCCATTCAGGAAATCACAATAACTCAAGGCAAAAATGAGTGCTTTTTCCTTGGTCTGGAATATGTTGTAATGGGCTACATTATTTAAATAAATACGCTATGTAATTACAACAACATTTCCAAATAACCAAAGTCTAAACAAAGAAGACAGCTGACAGCAGGGAAAACTACTGTCATTTTCACTTAGAAAAATGGAAGTCCCAGTTCCTTACTTATATGTAAATATGAAGTACTCAGTAAAGCAACGGTCTGAAGTAGATGCCTTTGATCTCTGGTCAATGGAGTGATACAAGTGGCCTGCAAGTCCTCTAACTCTGAAAGTCTCCTGAAATTTAAAGTAGGAGAAATTGAAAGAAATATGAAATATGAAAGAAAATGTCTGCAAGCTAAAGCTATACCTGACTATACAGCTGCTGATCTCTGGTGCTGTAGCTGTCTCTTTCCACTGACTGGATAACAACCACCTTAAAAAGTGGAGATGGTCATTTTTTTATCGGTCCACAAATGCCATAGTGATTGCATGGCTATGAACTGATAAAAAGGACACTGTGTGAAAAACTGGACATATTTCTCCATCGCTGACACCAGGTTCTTTGGAAGATTCAAGGACGGAGTTTCAGCTTTTATAGATGGCAATCAAATCTATTGCTTGCATAATTAGCACTAATTTATGAGAGTCCAGGAAATATCTAAACACGTTTATCAGCATACAAACTTTAGCAGGTCAGAAGACGACCTTAACAGAGAAGTATCACTAGGATATTGCACGCTTGCTCCATTATGTCACTCTCATTCTTTTCTGTTCCAGCAGAATCACATTTCTTTATGCAATTATGTATTATGTAATTTGCTTGATGCTCATACTATTCTTGTGCTCCTATATTGTCTTGGGGATTGGGGTGGCATATCATGTTCAATGCATGGGTGTGCCACTGATTTCCTGAATCGTGTAGTAACATTTGCTACTTTGCTTGGTTTCTTCTCTGGCAGTTCCTAACATTTGGTTTGCACTGCAAAGTACTGACCTAAGATTTACATTGAACTGTCACTTATGATTCTGAATCTTCTTTCCTTGGTGGGAATAGCTCAAGCTCACCAGGAGTTACATTCATCTACAGTCTTTCTCTTATTTGGTCTCAGCCCAATAGTTCATACTGCATAATTTTGACTTATTTATGTGAAAAGAGTATTTCTGTTTCCTGAAACAGAAACAGTTTCCTGAAAAAACAATTTCCTGAAACAGTTTCCTGAAAAATATCATAAGTGTATTAATAGTCCTAGGAACCCCCTGCACTAAAAAGAGAAAGCGAGCAAGAAAAGAGCATGGCTGAGCCGGGAAGCAATCTCAAAGCAGACGCTTGCCATTTCCACTTAGTTTTTTGAGCCAATAAAGACTGATCTGTATACATCCTGTGTAAGTGCTCCTGTCAATTTTCTCAGGATAAGAGAAAAATATGCAATTGCAATCTCAGTGTCCCAGTGCTGGGTAGCTGTGTTGCTGAAATAGCAGAGAGCAAGGTGTTATGTTACTAAAGCACCCCAGGTTGTCTCCTTAAGGTCTCTGGTCAGAAGGCAGGGCATCAAACAGGATGGAGATGCTGGATAAGGTCAGAGATGTTTATGGGTCTTGGGAAGTCTCCTCTACTCCAACTTGAGTTATGCCATAGCCTCTTTTTTGCATTCAAAAATGCAAAAACCTTTCAGACCAAAAACGTTGCAGCTGAGAAGAGTTGCAATAGCAGTTGCTGTGATCTGGGCGTCCTCTGTTACAGCTCAAAGGATTTCCCTTTTTTCTTTCTTTCTTGAAAAAATTATGCATCGAGGGTTCCCTGCTGGTAAAAGAAAAGAGGATTCAACTTCAAACTTGGGAACAGCAATTCTCAAAATGTAAGAGCTGAAAATCAAGCACTTAGAACATGTGACGCAAGAAAAACATTCTTGGTCGAAATTGGAATATGCCAGCAACAATCAGAAAAGAAAGCTTCCTTGATATTAAAAGAATGCCAGGTAATGAAGAGACCCAGGAATCAGCAGCAAGTCAGACTGAGTTAAAGAATACATTTCTTTTTTGCTGACAACTTTTTCCTTCTAATTCCAATACAATTTCTCTCCTAACCCCTCAAAACCATATGAAATACATTATCTTTAGAGGCTGCAAGGTTAAACTTGTAAAAGAATTCATTAATAACTACCTCCTGCTTCAGTTATAAGGCACAAGTTTTGCTCAGAGCTATGGTGGTATAAAACAGGGTCATCTTCCTCAGAATCTGTAAGAGTAGCACTGAGACATCTGAGTCAGTGAGATCAGCATCAAGCCCGAGGGATTTTACCTGATAAATGAGGTATTATTTAATGTGCAGTCTCCAGGGTCTCAGAAAATGCTCAGCTCATTCTTATATAGTCTCTTAAGTCTTTCTGCAGCTTTCTCTTATCATTTCAGGCTATGTTCCTAAAATCTCCCACCTCCCACATCTCAAACCCTATTAACTGCATTGTGTACTGAAAATGAATAATTTTTGAAAATATTGGCTGGCTGGCAACCAGACTTTTTCAGGGCCCCATTTTTTTTTGCTTCTATGGCATTTTCCTTTTGCACTGCTCTTTTGTACTGCCAGTCCTTTATCGGAGTAACTTAGCAATATATTATCAGACAAAAATATGTATTCTTTAAAATCTGAGAGACAAAATAATTTACATCTCAAATACAATCAGCCTACAGTCTTTATATTTTCACTACTCTAAAGCACACATGATGTGTCATGAACGAAAAGGATAACAGAGATCACAGTCTGTTACAAAGCAAATGCACTAACCCTATATTTTAGCACAGAGAAGCCTAGGTCAACCATTCAATTCTTGCCTATAACCTGCAATTTTAAGCTGTACAGGTTTTAAAAACTAAATCAGGAAAGACAGTGGAGAAGGTACAGTATAGAACAATCCAGCTTTATGACTTATGATTGATTAGATAAATCTAATACATCTCTACCAAGCCTAACATCTATGATTATAGAAAATAGTACAGCATGGACCTATTGATTTCTCTCTCTGGTGATTTAAAATGGCAAAAAAAAAAAAAAAAATTCCTTAATCTCTTCTGTTGATGGCTTGAAACTTTGAACGGACTTCTATATTTCTCTCTCTTTTTTTTGCTTTGTTTTGTTTTTGTTTTTGTTTCTTTTTTTTCCTACAAAAAGGCAGGCTTTTTTTTTTTTCCAAATTAATTACTCATTTTTTTTCACTACTATGCAATTTTGCTCAGTAGATTTTTTGATATATAGGGCCCTCCAACTCTGCAGCACTTGGATGTTGAGGTTGTGAAGAGACAAGATAGACTGAAAGAGGATATTTATGCAGCTGGGTTCAACCAATAGCAGGACATGGAGGGCAGTTTTAGACTGGGGTACATGCTCTAGTAGAGCTGGATGAAAATCAGCCTGTCTTACATACTTCCAGGAGATGGGACTTCATCAGGGCAGTCTATGCTGACCATTAGGATTGGAGCAGTAGATTAGTAACTGAGGGTCAAGTTGTGGTTCAATCTATGCACTTTTGCAAGGGTTTAAGAAGGCCAAAGTATTTCCTTGTAGCCCTGGTTGGGTAACTAGTGGAGGTGAGAACAGCCAATGTTGAAGTAATTCAAGCAATTGGATGGGAGGAAAAACATATGGAATAGGGAACAGGTGAACTCTTGAGCCTGTTTGCAAAATCAGAGGAAGCAAGACAGAAGTTCTAGCTGACACGTGTTGAGGAAAACAAAGACTGCACAGAGACACAACCCCACAAGACCCAAGAGACACATGGAGCCAGATTCAGCTGATCACATCTCTACTATATAAGTGTCTACATCAGTTCTTTTACAGGAGCAGAAGTAGATCCTGAAGCAGACTTTTGAAATAGACTGGAAGAATCAGGCTTTTATATTTACCTGTTTGCATACATTGTCTATTTGGGAAACCTGGTGCAGTGACAGGCTTAGAGGTAGTTGTGCATATAATAGTAGTCTAAAGTTAGATTAAATGAATCACAATAACTGTTTTTTTCTTCTCTAAGATCCTGTCCTATACACAGGACTATTGACAAGAAAGTTCACATGGGTATGTGACCTATGCGACAATAAGCAGAGTACTTCATATCCTCTGTTATAAAAGCAGAGGGAGAAGGGAAAGAAAAGTAGGTGAGAGAGCTCTCTGAGAGTAAAATGAAAAATCCCAGTAGAAACCTCTGCAAAACAGAATAATATTTGGCATCTGTCTATAGATGCTGGACAGATGCTATATATATTTGTAGGGGATGGCTAAGTCACATTTAAGCTTTCTTTCTAAAGAATACACAATTCCTCATCCCAGAATTAACTGGGGAGATACTAAAGGAGGTGCAGTTAATTGCACAAATATGTGGAAATGTTTCCATTCTATCCCTGTGCCATTTCGGAGTACTATCAAACTAGCTGCAAATGGGATGCCAGTCTTAACATTGGACTTCAGCTTTAAACCAGACAACATTCAAGAAGACTAATATATTCACAAGACTGACTCACCTTCTTCACCTTTCTTCTCTCTACTGCAGGTGTTCACTAGCACAGCAAACAAACTGAAAATGTCAGTGAAAGAACCTTGCTTCCTGGGTAGTATGTGGAAATTAGAACTGTGACAGTGACAAGTATGTAGACGTGAGGACCAGGACATGAACTACATTTTTGGTATATTTTCTATCATCCAAATTATCAGTGATTTCCCTGGATAGAAACCAGTCTTTCTCTCACCATCAGTCATCAGGTCTATGTTGCAGGTATCTTTCAGCTTCACTATCTTAATCACCACAGCAAATATCCCCTCCTCTGGTGTGATTTGGTCTCAGAAAGGTAATGGGAGGTGAAATATCTTCCTCTGATTCTACACCATGTTTTGTAATCCTTTGAACTTTATAGAAAATCTTTTATTTTCATCAGACTACAGATTTGTTGTATCCTTTTCCAATCCCTGCTGCAGTTAAACTTTCACCACATAAGAAGTTAGCAGTTGAACCAACAGTACTTCACTGACTCAGACTCTACAGAAAGGCTATGCCCATGCAAATACTGTGGTGTGAGACCTTTTGCTCAAGTCCAAACTTGCCTTTTCTGCAAAAGAGTTGGTTCAGGCTTTGGGTAAACTCCAAATCAGGGCTGAGTGTCACTCTCTTTGCCTCTTAGACAAACTCACTGCATGTGCATGCCCATAAACATCACCCCTATACATGCACTAAGCAATGCCAGGACTCACTGATGGCCCTGAGACCAACTGGCAGAAACATCCGTCATCTATGCTACTAAACTTCTTACTCTCCAAGGTAGCATGATCACATCCAGGCTTTCTTTAATTTTCTTTAGTTCACTGCCTGTACTAATTCTAAGCCATGCCTAGGGGTTGTGTGGGACAGTGGTCATTGGCAAAATGACCAGACTAAATCACGCCAGGATCATCTAAACAATTTAATATGGAAATTCAGAGGCTCGAACCTATGCCCTTGGCACTGTTTAACTTACTAATATAGATGCAGCCTGTGGTCTGGGTACTGGCATAGTCTTGGATGCTTGTGTTTAATCTAGCAAGTACTACCCTCAATGTTATGTGGTGATATCCTGGACCAATACAGAGGAAAACCAGTACTACACCACAGCAAGGCATGGTAGAAAAAGTAGGATAGCCATTCTGGCAGGACAGTGTGTGCTTCTCACTGGAGGTCTTCTGCAACCATCTGGAGGCTTTGGAAAGAATCATTTCCAAAGAACATGGGGTTTTGGCCTGTTTTTAAGCAAAACTAAAGGTCACGAGAAGTTCCATTATATAAGATTACTTCTGGAGTACATACTACACCAGGAAAATAGTAAAATGGAAAAATAAAGGAAGGGCTTTGCTTAGCAGACCAAACAACATAAGATAAGATCCTAATAGCTGTAGATGTGTCCATGAGACTGAAATATGTTTATAGAATGACATCAATTGTCCTAGTCTTGATTCAGGAGAAATATTAACAATATATGAAACCCATCACCCTTCATTATAGTCCTTTAATGTATATCTAAACTCCACTATTTAAGTTAATTCTTTAGATAAAGTTATTCTTTTTTTCTGATAGTAATATAGTGAGCATAGGTAACAAAGGTGACAACTTCAGTCCCTCTATGCTCCCTGGACAAAAAAGAAATTCCCTGAAGGATGACTTATCTGACCTCTTGCAAGATGTGACGTGCAATGCTTTCTTTTTAATACCTTACAATATCATGAGTGATTTTACTGCACAAGACTTACCTCTTGTTACTAGGGGGAAAATGTCATGGAGACCTCAAAACACAAATTTGAAGGGGAGGATTATTTTGTTCATAAGGACGATTAAGTGACCTCCCTCACTAGGGCTCACATGGCTTTACGGCTATCTTTTTTCTTGGAAGTTTTCTAGCTATGGGTATACATGAACCCCACCAGCTCCTTGGAGGAGATGCATTTGCACTGGGAGAGGACTGGGTCAGGAGATGCAGAATGCAAAGGAGCCCAGCAGACAAGACATCTCTGTCTGTCCGTGGAGGAAAAAAGGGGCATCTAACTCCTGCAGAGATTGTGTTCATGCTGGCAACATGTTTTTTCTGGAGCTGGAAGGGTGCAGTGAACTATGGAACATACAGAAGTCATTTTTCCACCACCAGTAGAGACTGAGTTAGGATAAAATTTCAACTTAATAAAATCAGGGTCTTAAAATCACGAATAAGGGAATCACAATGCCCAGCTCCTTATTGGATTATTTGTTAGGCACAGTGACTGTCAGCAGCTGGTAAATTCCTATTTTTATCATAAAGGAGGTGGTGAGGACTCCCATTTTCTCTATCTCTTTAGGGAACTTTTTTAATGCTAGCTTTTTAAACTTCAATCTGAACTGCTGAATAGTTTAAAAATCTAGTAATAATAAGCAAAGAGTTTTTAAAGAGAAATTCCCTTCAAGTATAGTGCCATTGTTATGATACATTTTCTTTTGAAATGCCAACAATAAAACAATTAAGAAGCAGCAGTTGTAATGTATAATTGATGGTTTGCAGGTATCTAGAAACTTAGAGCAATTAGACCCAGGGTGCAACATTAATTATTCATCACCATCTGGAACTTAAAACTTTATAAGCCCTACTATGGTTTATGTTTGTCTGGTAGAAATGGCAAGTTTAGCGTTTAAGTGCTGCATTATGCTGCAGAAGGTAAATATTTAATACTGTCCCGACATAATGCAGCTGAGTGGGAGAAGATGAAGATGTTGTGTGGGCAGAGCACAGTAGCATGTAGATGCTGCAAAATGTAAGGAACAGAATGACTTTCTGATAGCAAGAGAACAGAGATTAACTCCGAATAAATCTGCAGCATTTTTGTTGTGTCAATAGAAAGTTGTGGCATGGATTTTCCTGGATCATAGACTGTATTATACAGCCACTGTTTTGAATTAACTTTATCTGGGATTCAACAGTGTTGAAATGCAGTCAGCTGTTCAAGGAATTTTGTTATGTAGGAAGAACCATACAAACTCTCCTTGTTTTCCTACAGTTGCAATGAATGTCATAGTGTTATAGCTTATTTGGACTCATGGGGAGACTTGTGAAAATGCCATATAGCTCCTGGCTCTTTACTGGCCAGCAAGCACGTCTTCGGCCATACTGGATTGGAATTACGTTAACTACAATATCAATTAAATACATAGACTGTTTGCCTGATTCAGCTACTTTCTTGCATATGTTGTTATTCATTCACTTCATTGATTTGCTTGATTTATTTCAAATGTTCCCATCTAGACCTCTGATTTTATCAACAAATGTGAGTCTTCTGGATCTTCTTCTGAAAGTAAGTTAATACATCTGTAATTTCACTTATTCAGGTAGCTTTGACTTACAAGTCAGAGTACAAAAGAATATAGTATGGCAATGCCAACATCTATTTCCATGTCTTGTGTGGTTTGCTATAGCCCCAGTTCCTGGAATCCAGTGAGGACATGCTTGTCTTGCACTGATGACATGAATGTTTTAGCTTTCAAGATTACATGAAAGAATACCAAAATATCTGACCTAGATATGCTGAAAACCTGAAAGTGAGTGAAAACAGCACTTGTACTTTGATCATTTTCTGGTATATTCCAATCTCATCATTTAAAAGGGAGCACAACTCATGATTTGTAACTATTTGAGAATGACAATAATTAGCCTCTTCAGTGTTGGATATTTTGTCAAACAATATCACAAAGCTCACTGAAGCACTAAGCAAACAAGGAACTTGCCTTTGACTTCCTCACGCACTGCTGCAGAAGGGATTAAAGCAAAAGTATGCCTTATTAGTATAACAGCATGGATTGTTATTCTCTCCAAAGTGCCTTGAGCATCATTTATTAATATCACTGAAACATTTAACAGCACATTTTAAAACAATTTCCAGGCAAGAAGACACACAGTTTTCTTTAAAAGATAATTTTCACCAGGTAAATGGTCATGTTCTGTGCAGGCTCATTTACATTGCTACCTTATGTTTTCAAACATTCTGTCTATGATGATTGAGCACAGAGAGAGGCATCATTTGAAGCTAGACAGTGCTGTTTTGCATAGCATCACATCAGGTTCAGGGGCTGATTACAGTCTCTATAGACTTTACACCTGATAGCAGCAACCAGAGTCTGTATTTTTTTTTTTTCTGTGGGAATTGTGTTTGTGTAGAAGGGTTTGCTCTGCTGAATCAAAAGCAGTGTTGTAATGATGTCCAGCCTGTCCAGCCTGAGCTTGCAGATGGTCTGAAACAAACTCATATAGACTGCTATCAACAGCATCCTGACAAAAAACAAACAAACAAACAAAAAAACCTTTGTGGAACTAGAAAAATACAAGAGACCACTTCAATGTCCAAGCAGGGCAGCTTGAAGTTTACTAAAGTTTAGGAGGAGCCAAGGCCATCTGCTTTGGAAGTAACCATCCTTCTGGGAAGGGAAATAGAGCTTTGCTTCCATCAGCCCCAGTCTTCAGAAGGCAGGGCCACGAAGCTCAGTAGAATTGTGTGTCCCTAAGGCCCAGCACTGTGTTAGAACCACACTGCTTAGGGTGTTACGGGGCTACCTCACTCCAAGGGGATCACCCTCTTATAGAAAGACCAACACCTTCAAGAGCTATAGATATCAGAAGAAGAGCATGCACTGCAGAATTGTCATAGGGAACTCATCTGGCTTCCGCCCTCACCAAGGACCACTGTGTAGTCAGGTGCATATGAAGGAAAGAAGCGCATTTATGGTTAGTGCCCACTCTTCCTGAAAATCTGCAGGGAAACCTCCTGAGAACTACACAGCACATTGCCTGACTCATCTACGCAGAACATATATGAGATTGTGGAGGAAGCATTTATGTTTTTCTGTTTTCTCTTGTGGCTGTATAGCAGCTGGGGAAAGCTGACACATTTAATGATGGGAACTGCAGAATGGGAAGTTGACCACCTCAGGAATGAGAGAAACTGTGAAGCGATTGCAACTGACTCGGGTGAGTCAGGTACTCCAGTTAGGGTTTGCTTCAAGAAGGGATAAAATCAGCCAGCAATCTCTAAAATAGTCTGGGAGTACAGGATGACAATTATCATACCCCAAAACGTCCCTTGCCATAATTGGTGGAGAAAAAGGAATAAAAAAGAAAAAGGGAAAAAATACATATAAGTATCTTTCAAGATTGTGTTATTTATGTAGAAGAGCTTAACTTGAAACCCTCAAATTAAAGAGGTTTTGTCCATGGTGATTACTTGTCTAAGCCATTAGCAAAAATAACTTATACATAGGAAAATCTCCAACCTGTTCATAAAATAAACTTCTACAGCAAGAATGAAAACCAGACGGAAGTCTTGTGTGCTCACATGACAGACCTGCTCTTGTTCTGGACTGCATAACAAACAAGGGCTTTTCCTCATTTTAAACACTTCCCAAACAGAAAAAAAAAAAAAAAAAAAAAAAAAAAAAAAAAAAANAGAAAAGAAAAGAAAAGAAAAGAAAAGAAAAGAAAAGAAAAGAAAAGAAAAGAAAAGAAAAGAAAAGAAAAGAAAAGAAAAGAAAAGAAAAAGCTGTTCTTTTCTGAGTGGGCAGCATCCAGAGACTGATTTGAAAGCTTTTCTACTCATCCATTTTTATGCTGCTGTGATTGCACCTGCTGTCAGTTACCCAGCTGAAGTATTGCTGTGCTGACTTTTCCCTTACTTTAGACAACAGCAAATGCAGGGAGAGTATGGTGCTGATTGAGTAGAGCAGGAAAACAAAGGCACTCTAAAGAAACTTTGCAATGACACTTGATTTTTTTTAACAAATAGTGACATTTACTGTCAAGAGCTGCTGAGGTCACCATCTTCCCATCTCCTCTGTGTGGGTGTCCCCTGGCTGTTTTTGATTGGATTTCCTTTCATCAGGATCTAGAGAGCTATGCTGTCCTCTACAGTTTAGTTATTGCATCACTTTTCCTTGTTAAGCTTTTGTTACACAACACTTTTTCAGCCCAGATCTGTTTCTGAAGGTCATAGAGGATTGTCTGCGAGAAGAGCCGCAAAGACTTTCCTTTCCTTCTGAATTGTTCTTGTTAATTCAGGGCTGATTGGAGATGGTTACGGCCCTGGAGATGAAAGTCCCCTAACCTCCATGACAAATCCAGCTTCTCCTTGACCACTAAGTCCCATAGCCTTTTGAGATGAATCTCATTACTGTAAATTTTGGTAATGTCTTTGTATTGTGAACGTCTGTTCTCCTGAAATTAAACTGTCATCTGACTCCAGGTCACCTAGCTGAATTCAAATTGGCATCTGACAGTGCTCTAGAAACAAATTATTATCTTTTTATCATCTTTTATAGTCACCCAGTTGCTGAACTGCCCCTTTATTCTTCATGCATGGCCATAGGCAAATTTACCATTCACAAGAAATTTTGCATCACCCTTCAGTTCATCTGTGTGTTTGTATAATCACTCGTTTAAAGCTATGCAGAGCCTGCAATACTTGAAAATCCATGTAGAGGTAAATAAGGTAGGTAAATAAGAGCTTTGAAGGGGGAATACCAGGCTGCCTCAGATAAACAGCTTATGCCCATGTAGAAATCAAGTATTTCACCTTCATAGAGCAGCACCATGGCCATAGTAAATTCGTTTGACTTAGTCAGAAGTTTATCATAGAAATGTCACTTTCAATTGAGTATTGTATTTACATAAGATTAAAAAAGAAAACAAAGAACTATTCATTTTATGGATATACATATAGACACCCAGATGCATATTTTAATATGGGTGTACCTAAGTGATGTGGACTTCATGCAGAAGGAAAACTTTGTATTTTGCATGGGTGAGCACAGGTTACCTGCGAAGCTTTCTTGAGCTTTTGTGTTGAAATAGTAATGCTACTATTGTTATTCAGACCCAGATCTATCTAGTTTTCAAAAATTTATATTTAGTCATGTGGAGATACACTATTCTACACAGTGCTAAGGAAAATAGCTTCTTCCATTTTACCATGCAAGGCAGGGGACCATCATCCTAACCTGACTGTGAGCAGTATAGTCATAGCTCATGGGGTTTGTAGTAGGTACATATTTGATAGATGATGACAAATAGCTGAAGGCTAAATCTGAAAGTATGAACATGAACTTACCAGAATCTTTCTATTGATGTGGTGGAGGGAAGGGGACAGATGAAACACAAAAATGGTTCCCCCAGGGATTTTCTTCTCTTTTAAATCTACAAGTAACAGTGACAGTTATTCTTGAGATATTCAGCTGGGAAAAGATCAGCAAAGAAACAAAGATATTTTATATTCTTATAGCAGTATCAAAAATACATTTTTTATTATTTCAAGACTTACATGTAAGTAGCATTAATGACCTTGTTTACTCAGTTATGAAAAAAAAAAGAACTTGGTTGTCACATTTGCTCTTAAATCTTAAAATGAAAATAAGTAAGAAATCATTGGGGCGAGGTGGAGTCTGTGTGGGAGACATGATCCTAATGACCCTCCAAATATGTGACTGAAATTGGGGGGGCAGAACAGCCCAGAAATAAAACCCCATGAACCGTTATGTTTTTGTTCCCATTTTTCTTTTTCAAACATGAAAAAGGATTTTGTTTTAACCCTCGTGCTCTTACCTTCAGCTCTGCAACACAAGCTTATAATGAAGGCTATTCAGAGATCCCTGAAGAACATAAAGCTCCAAGCAACCTGCTTGACACTGCCCTTATTCAGCAAATCTTTAACGTGTCTGTGAAGTCCTCAGCTGTCTTGAGGCCTTATTAACAAACTTCTAATGAAGTTGTCTTTTTAATTAAATGGCTTCATGTGATCCTATCCAGTTTAGACTGACTGAGCCCCTCTTTTTGGAGTGATTCATCCGAAAGGTCAAGGTTATGGTAGTACCCAAACTGCTTCGTTTGACTATCTAGAATAGAACTCCTAGATGTACAAAAACTATGGTGATAGAGGCCTCTGGCTTTCCAAAAAGCAGATATTTTTGTTCGATTTGTAATTGTAGCAAGAATCCCTTTTCATACAGTCATTTGGCTTCCACCTTTCCCAAATACACAGGCAAAAATGAGGAGTGAAAGGCTTTCTAGTCATTCTTTAGCTGAGTTAGCAATGTTCCAGGATTAGAGTATGTAGTTTAAACATTTTTATTCCAAATTCATGGATGTTTTTTTCCTGACTTCCATTTTTTTCTGATGTTTTTCTGGTACTATAGTACAATTTCTATTATTTTTTTAAAAAATCAAATGAGAAAGTCTCCTGATATATGCCTTCTGATTGTAAAGACATAATTTATGCTTAGGAATTTTCAAGTTATCTGCATTCAAAGCTAAAATATGCAAATATTTTGGAGCTGTCTACTAACAAGGCTTATCTTCCTATCCAAGAGGCATTTTCCTCTTTCATCTAGCTACAAGGAGGATGCTACAGGAAAAAGTTCCAGGGAAAATCTAGAGACATTTTGTTTTCCAATCTGTTTTCACTGGCTGCTAAGAATGAAGAAAGGCAAATCTTATTTCTATGCCTAATGTGGTGCTGAAGGTCTTTGGGACAGCATAGCAGAACCTGTCTATTCACCTTCATGCGGACATCTGAGTACGAACATTAGCAGTGTGGCACTTACTTCTTGCAATACTAACTCTATTTCACACAATGGAATTGGAAAACTTAAACGAGAATTGTTTAAGCAAATAGTTTGCTACCAGTTTCTGCTCAGTGGCAGGTAGGAGACCCAGAGATGCTGGTACCTGGTTGCCTCAGATGATGGAAATGGCAGCTTCCCTAGGGCAAAGTCAATTTCCATCCTTAAAGAAAAATTCATATGACTCCTGTATTGTGAGGCCAAACGGTAGGGAGAGATAGCATTATACTAAAATCTATATCTATACTAGATAGCATTATACTAAATTCTGCATCTTAACCACACCAAACATTTCTAAATAACCTTAGAGACTAGAATTCCAAAGACAAACCTGGAGAAGCATAATGTTCTTTCCTGGCTGCTTTTCTTAGCTACTTTCATTGAATATAGGCTGTTGTAACAGATGTGGGCATCTAGATTGACATTTAATTTATCCTCTGAATTAAAAAAGGATGGTAGAGTGCAGTCTCAGTTTAAAAATGCCAGCACTGTGTCACAAAGCCTTATGTCTATCAAAGTCATATTAATATTCAGCTGTTTATAATTACCTTACCTTCCCATGCAAGATACCTCAATGAATAGTTTAGTAATAATAAAAATAACATGTGGCAAAAAGGGCCTATCCCTGAGAAAAAAAAAAAAAAAAAAGTTGAGAAATTAAACAATTAGTTATGTTGATAAATTAAGCAGATTAGTTCAAGATTACATTTCTTCTGATTTTAAGTAATGAACTGTAAAATCTTTCAGTGTGCTTCCAAGGGTATAGCCCTCTTGGGCTAGAGCTAACATCCTTTGGTTCATCTACCTGGAAGATTGCTGGCTGATGTGGCATTGTGTTGTTATCTGGCTATGTTTAATTAGAGATGTCATATTTAAACATGCATAGCATTGAGGATGCATATAAATAAAGACGCTTATTGCAATAAAGACATGCAGATCGTACTGAATGTAGCCCAAAGAGAGTGATGGGGGGGGGGTAGAGGAGAAAGAAGTTGAAGGAATTGGTGCTATCTTTTTGTATTCATATTTCACATATTTCACATAATACTTTGTTTCAGGAAAAACAAAACAAAACAAAGCAAAAACTAATGTAAGCAACGAACAAGTTCATCACAGAGATGATAGAAGGAATATAGAGTCTGTAAGAGAAAAATGTGACATTTAGTTAACTGGAATGTATATGTCTTATATGAACATCCTGGCAGATCTTGTTAGTGTTCAGGCTCCTTTGTCAGCCTTCAGTGTTTCTCTTGGTTTGTTATAGAGGCTTTTAATTAGAAACAGTATGTTTAGCTCTTTGACAAGGTTTTGGAAATCACACATGCTGACTGCTTATTATTGCCTGATGGACCACAAGTGGTATATCACAAGCTGAATCTGCTATAGTTCCTACACAACACACACTAGATCTTACAGAGCATTCATTACATAGGACCATCTGTCCAGGCTGTGGATTTTTATTAAAGGTACCATGCTTTTCATCAGTGAGAGAATGACCCGTGACCTGGACTACTACAGAGGCCTGATTGTCACAAAGATAAAAATCTGAAGTTAAAGCTTTGGATCTAAAAATTAGGATTGTGCTGACTGTGAAGAAGATAAATTTTATTTTCATCTAAGATTTGTGATCAGATGACCTATCTTAACACAAAAGTAGAAGGTATAATGAAGTTCAGTTGAATTATGACATATCATACCTTAGAAAATATGGCCTTATTGCTGTGAGCTCCTGGGCATCCATAAGATGACAAACGGGCAATAAGGACTTAAAATATTTTCTTACATTAATCAATAGGAAATCAATTAGATACTGCAGTGATGAAGTTCATAAAAACAGCAATTACAGCAATTCACCAGACACATAGTTCTTTGATTTCTTGAGGATAATCTCCTGGGAGAGTGAATGGTCCATATAAAATCTAAGGCACTTGGGCTCCAAAAAAGCATTAGGCACAGATGTATATATGAGGTAAAGACCAAAACTTGGCCTAATTACTGAATGGAGTATGTCTAAGCTGAAGCAGATGACTTTTCACACTTCGTTCTCAAAATGCTGTCCTTAGAAAACATATTTACCGATCATGAGGTTCTGTTTGTCAGGAATAAGAAGCCCAGCGGTGGCTGAGAGGACAAGAAAAGTGTGTGCCATGTGAATAATTACTCTTTGGAGCTTCATGGAAGTAAATGAGGAAATCCAAGGATAAATTTATGGTGAAGGGTGAATTTATACTAAAGTTATAGATTCCTCTGTCCATATTAAATACACAAGGAATATTTTTTATGTCAAGGTTCTAGTACTAGGGATATTGCTGTATAATATGTCCAAATGAAAAGCTCAAATGTCCAAATGTAACTCAAAGATGTAGTTTTGTAGCAAATTTTCCTTGTCTACTTTTCTTTCTCCCTCCCTCAAGAGTACTTTATTTTTAACGGCATCAATTTGCAGAAGGTATAAGAGTTCTGATTTCCAGGAAAACTTTTCTGTCTTTGCAGGCATCCCTAATAAATTGAAAATAATGACATTTGTGGCAGCAGGAATGCACCAAGGCTAGAGTATATATTAATTAAGGTAGGTTCACAGAGTAGCAATTTTTGCTGAAGCTGGCCATTTTTGCATGCTTTTATCCCTTATAACTACCTGTTTTCCCAAGAGGCATCTTATCAGCAAACATTGTTCTGGCGTTTCAGAACATGACAGACTGTCATTAGATAAAGGAGAAGGTTAATAAAGTAGAAATCCAGGTTACAAGTAATGTTTTAGTCAGATGCATCCCACGGGTTGTGGCAAAGCAAACTGCAGACTAGTCAAATGCAGTAAATTGCAGTCAGCAGAAGAGCTGAACATCCAGCTCTTATTCTATAATATGCACATGCCAGCAGAATTACAAATATGCTTTTTGTTAAGATCTTCTGACTGAGTTTCCCTTGGTCTGCAGATTGCCATTTCAATATCCTGATAGTCTGGTGAGCACACAGTGAGGTAGGAATAGCTCTCAGAAGCCATTATGGGATGACAGCATAAGCAGAGAAGTGTTTTTTTTTTTTTTTTTTTCCTCAACTTTGTTTCTTTTTTTAAAAAAGGCAATACTAGAAATGCTTGATGGAGTCCCTGGATGTCAATCTGAGATCACGGGCCCATGAGGGATCAGAGTTGCTTCTCTGACTTACCTTTGATAGAGCATATTCATATTTTATTGGGTTATGGGATGAAGCTAATAACAATAAATATTTCTACAAAGGAAGATTACAAAGGAATTTTATTTTCCTGATAGAATCTGCTGAGACATAGGTAAGTGACCACTGCCCCAGGCCTTTGAGTAAGATGGACACTTAACATTCAAATGAACACATACGACAAGGAAAGAACAGCTAAGTTAGTGGCTTGGAAGTTAGGTTTTACTTTTCATATTCTTTTATTCAAAGATGTCAGAGGAAAAGTAGGTTCAGGTAAGACAAATAATTGCACGTTGATTTCTGTATAACTTAAGAAAAGATCATTGTCTTCTGGTTGTCAAAGTAAGCCTTTAAAATATGTTTGAAGAAGAAAGTAATGATTCCTTGGATTTTATAAACCCATTTGCCTTGGTTCTGAGAGAGGAACAATTGGACTAATGTCCCATGCAATTACAGTGAGTTAGACTGGATAGGTCTGAATTTAAGAAACTTGAAATGAAAAAATAAGAAGTTTCTTGCAGAGGCAGAGAAAGATCTTTGAGAGGATTTGCAAATATGTTTAGTATCAGTGCTCAGGTGCACCATCTAAGATGTGGGCTTTCCGCTTCATCCTGGCAGAGTTGTTTAGGCTCTTCCAAAGAGGATTTTCCAAAACTCCATTCAGTTTGCTTGTGAAACTTTAAAGTCAAGACTTTATTGAATATGAACTACAGCAGCCATCACACAACTTCTTTTAATTATTAGTATTTGAAAGCTCCCTTTTCCATTTTAAAGCATTATGGAACAGAGAGTTTCAGAATCAGTTCTTAATCATATCGATTCACAAATCAATCAGTTCATCATCATATAAAACATGCAGTCTTGTAATCCACAGTCATCTAAAAAGATAAATTCTCAAGGTTATAATGGACATATGCACTTAAGGATGATATTTCAGAAGAGATAACACTAGATTAATTGGGTTTCCTTCAAACTGCCTGGTGAAACTCACACTAAATGCAGAGCTGGGCTAATGTGGAGCATTTCTGAAACTTTAGTTTTGCTTCTGAGGTGCACAGAGAAGGTGGGTGGAGTGAAAAGTGGGTAAAAGAGATTCTGGGAGAACTATTTGAAGTGCTAGCAATATTTTCATTTTGTTTCTTAAAAAAATGTATTAAATATAAATATTTCTTAAATAATATCTTCATTTTGTTTCTTAAAATATTTTACTTCTTAAAACAAAGAGAGTAGGTATAATTCAGTGTATAACTGGGAAGAGAAGACAGCTACAAGGAAAGGAGAAGCAAACAACAAGAAAGCAAGAAGACTTAAAAATTTCAATTTTAACTGTGAGGACATTTCTCCTTGAGACTACATACAGAAAAAAAAAAAAAAGAAAAAAAAAAAGGTCTGTCTTCACTGTCATCTGTCTAGGCTTGGGATAAATGTCCCATACAGCAGAACATGTAACACTTCTCCACTGGGAGACTAATCCTGAAGGCTTACTGGCAAAGTTATTGTTTTCATACCTGCTTTAACACGACCTTTCTCAATTTTATACCTGTATTCATAGTCATACTCCAGTTAAACCTGTAGCATTTGGTGTCTGCACTCTTCAAGTTCATGGACTTCCTGCTCTTGCTTTATAGTGCAGCTAATGAACTCGTTTTACCCTTATCTTGATATTTTTTTCTGCATTGCCTACCATTCATCATATCCTTTATGATGCTCGAGGCAGCTCTGCATCTCGCTTCGAACCTGATGATAACCCCCAGAAATATATTAACCTTCGTTGTCCACTGATGCTATCTTTGGTATTGCCTAGCTGTTTGGAGGAATCAAGGAGGGAGAAAGGTGAGTGTGAAAGACTGCCTGAATAGCTGGGATGCTTATATTAGTATCATTTCTAAATGCAAGGAAATACTAGCCTACAGCCCAGCTATATGGAGTGAATAGCTAATGTTACCTTTTTATTGACTACTATACAAAAGAAATGTGAATTCAAATGGAAGAAATATGCAAGAGAAAGCAGAGAAAAAACTCCCTCCAACTCCACTTTTTATAAAACTATAAAATACCTCTGTAAATTAAAATCAATCTATTCAGCAGAGTGTTTAGGAGTGTATTAATCCTTCTGGGTATACTTATAGTTCTTGATAAGGCCCCTTTATCCTTAAGCAGGAATTAAACAATTCCTAAAGTGCTTCTCTTAATCAAAACTTCTATATATTTTGGAAGCTCTGTGTACAGCTTTTTCTGATAAAAGACTTCACTGTCCTATAATTTACCTTTTTCGTCCCTCTATAATTTACTGTCATTACATCCTCTCTGAAAAAAAGGAAACAGCCCCGTCTCCTCCAAAGCACAGAAAAGCCAGATCTCACTGTGTTTTGCTGCTGCCAAATCATCTTGATTTGATATGCCAGTGGAAACTGGATATAAACAATTATATGCATATATAATCATGCTCAGAGGCAGTGAGACCCTTCTATGTGGAATTTTCTGCTCTTAGTAGAAGTGCTAATCGGCATTTCCTTCTTGCTGCTGCTCTATCAGCAAAGTCTGCAAGAAGAGAAAGCACCATTATGCAGATTTGCTGCAGAGAGCAGCAATGCTGCAGAATGAGGACGCAGCCCTGCAATTTTTGCTTTATTTTCCTTTTGTCGCTAATTGTGCGTTAGATGTGGAATATACTCTGGAGGAAGCAAACATTCCTGCTGCAAAGGGTTCAGCTAATGCCCAGTGTTTTTTTATGAGAGAGTTTTGCTGAATAGATGCAGTAATGGATAGATACATACAGACACATGAACATACTTTTAGATTGGGAACCTGAAACTCAGCAATGACTCCACAGTCACTGTCCTTTAAAGGTGCCAATATTCTACCCTACTCCAGAGCATGTGTGAGATAGCTTAGTATACATGAAGAAAAGGGTATCTTAGGGTTGCTTTGAAGTAAGAGCAGGAATTAATACAACAGAGTAGCTGCCACAAAGGTAGTTCATAACATAGCCTGAATTTTCATTTGCCTATGACTGAGGATATAATACACTTACTTAATTTAAAGCAGCATCTTATTAAAAAGCAAAGAACATTCAACAAACATTGGTTTTGTATCATATGCACAACAAAAGAAAACAAAAAGCTATTGCAGACCATGCGGCAAGGTCTCTCTGGGAGAAACTTAAGTGTTTCTATTAGCTTATCTCAAAGAAGTTAAACAGTGGTTTGATCGCAGTATGCAATATCTGCAATCAGATAATATTTCTCATGCAGCTGCAGATGCTCTGTTACAGTGAATAAATGTTTATGAGGATGCAGCACCCATAACTGATGATAGACAAATAGAAATAATAGAATTCATTCACATTCAACACCTAAAAGCTTTGAAAGACTAAAATACAGGCAATCACTCAGGTAAATAAATGATACAGAAAAGATAGTAAGATCTTGCGATTCTATGACTCTAATGCTACATGGGAAGGCAGATGGTGTGATTTTACAGATTATTTTTGTCTTTTTAAACTATTCCTCTCTTTGAACTATGTATTGGTGAAATCATTCAGTGAATGAGCTTTAGAAACACTATGCATTTATAATCATCATTTTCTGTATGATTCCTCAACTCCTGAATGACTGTCATGCATGTTTTAAGCGCATCAATTTAAGAAAAGAGTTTCAAGTAGGTGTATTTGCCCATTATGAAGCAAATGCCTTGATCATTGAAGCTCTTAATTTAATATGAATACAATAATTTGGAAACATAGGGTTGACTTAAAGATGCTGATGGTTTTCTAAGTCTTGGACTGACAGCTGGCCATTAATTGTAGCTACATCTTTTTTTTTCAACTCCAGATTACCAAAATACTTTTCACTTTTTGAGATTAATAGGATGCGTTTGCTGTTATACCACATAATAGTGTGATAGATGAAAGACTTTTGAATTCTGAAAAATCTTCAAATACTGTTTTGGAGAATCAGATTTTTGAAATGGTTTGACTTAGAAAAAAAAAACAAAAAGTACTATTTTGATTCCTTTCCAAATTACTTTGGGTATTATTTGAAAGATCAAATGTTAGCAGTTATTTGCTTCTGGTTAAGTGTTGCTATGGAATGCAGGGCTATGTACATCCAGACTGGCTCTAAGAGAATTAACCTGAGAAGCAGTAAGGCCACAGCAGATTAGGAAAGTGATTTACCCCAATGTGTGTATTCTTCTCCTCCCTCTGACACCCACTGATATCAGTGGTTATGACTGCTCAGATAGCACATCATTTGAATAATATGTCAGTTTACAAGCATTATACAACCTTTTCAGACTTTGATTATCCAATTATGACCCACAATTATAGCTGGATCAGAAAAAGTTCAGCAATCACCACTATATTGTGTTGCAAAATTCTGAGTTTGTATGGGTGACCATGAAGAATGGGCTGACTCTGATGGACAAACACCTGTCATTGTCTTCCTGTCTGGGGCCACATATATTACACTTCATGTTTTGAAAAAACAGTATTTTGCAATGCAATTAGCAAAAAGTTGAATGAATGAGAACTTCGGTAAAGCCGTGCTTCTGTTCAAAATGTGGTTCAAGCTAACAAAACTCCGGACAGTTTTCCATCAGGAAATGTCATCTTAATTAAACTTTTATTTTTTCTGTTGTATGCTTTTTAAAAGCAGCTGCTCAAGCATTTATGAATATTTATTCACAAAGATCCCGTAAAAATTAGGATATCTTTTCAAACGATGTTAGTAGGACAGAATAAAAGTATACTTCAGATTAGGTGCTACTCAGTTCCAAGATTCTGTTTTATCTTTAAGTGCAGCCTGCAGGCTTAAAAATCTTGCACAAAATAATTCATAACAAAACAGATTTCTATATGAATCTTATCACAGGATACACTACCCCATATGCCTAAACTATTTTGTCAGGAAGCCTTTTTTAATGCTTTGGCATTGGCATGACAGTGATAAAAATGAATGATTTACAAAATCATATTAGCATTCATAAAGAGGAAATGAGGAAATTTCTTGATTAAAGACTGTTTTTAATTAACTAGTGTCTAAATATTAGCTTAAAGCATGGTGATACATTTGTGAATGTTATCAGAGTCCTAATATAGATAAAAATGACATTTAGGGTGGGAATCTACTTCAGAGGTGTAGGATTTGACTCAGTGCCTAAACAGAAGAGTATTTTGCTGTCTGGGATGTGCTGGGGTGTCCCTCCTGGCAGAACACAGTGGTGTCCCCTTCATACCATCAGCCCCCGTTTGAGGGCCTGAATACTCTAGAACATCTCAGGTGGCTCTACCTAAATGTCTTTAGAAAAAAGACTTTGCTAAACACGGTGGCTTGACTATTTGGCAATGTATGGGCATGTAGTATTACCAAACATTTCTTATGGTATTGCCTCCACCTCTAGCTGATGCTCCAGAAGTACATGGATTTCTTATAAATCCTAGATTCCAGGCTTCACATAAACATTTTGAATGTTTGCTTCATTTTGAATGAAACAGTGAGGCAAGAAAAAAGAAGAGGATGCCTTTCCTTTTATGCAAAGAATACTTTCTGTGAAGTTCAGGAAGGGATGAGAAGCAAAGTGACTGAATATCCCCGAGTGAAGACAAAAAGGAGCAGACCATTTTCTGCACAGCTTGTTTTCTTTTTTAGAGGAGTGGCTTGGCAACTGATTAACACTTCCAGAGGACTGTACCTGGTAAAATCGCGTGCAGTGCCTAAAGCTGCCTAGAAAAGTGATCAGAGATCTTTGATATCCTTGGAAAATTCAGGACAAGGAAGTTGCGGGAATAAAAATAAAAATAATTGGGACAGTAGTTCTTTTAGACTTGAATCTGACTAATAACGGGGACTGGATAAAAATGCAAACATGGAAGATGGTTTGAATAAACATGACCATAAAGTGATAGCATCATTTTTCTAAAAAATATAATAAGGGAATGCAGCAACACAAAAGCGCAGTGAGCTTTGGAAAGAAGCCTTTCAGTCGTGCAGGGAGGTGGTAGGAAGGGGGTCTTTGAAGCATACACAAAGTATGAAAGCATTGCAAGCTGCCACTCATCAGACCTTCAAAGGCACAACAGCAAACTGTCTTAATGAATGACATATAGGAGGCAGGGAAAGATATCAGTGGCTGAGTTCAGTTGTGAAAATGCAAGACGAGATTCAACTGAAATGAGAGGCTAAGGCCACTGGACAACCCTAGTTTATGTGAAATGTCCACTGATGTCTGTCAGATATGACACAGTCTGTGGGTGCTGTTTGCCAATCCAGAGCATCTGTGGCAGGACAGGTGAAATTTAATATGTGGTGGTAGATATGGTATTAGATGGTATAAGATATGTATCCATAGTATAAGATATGTGAATTCAGGCAAGCACAGTGCACCATAAAACAGCAAAATAGAGAAGCTTATGGGTACACCTAGTTAAACATGGACATTTCTTTCCCTTCTGAGTTAATCTGAAATAAGCTCCCCATCTTCACAAACTGCTTCATTAAGGCATGAGTTTTCCAAAGTCCTATTCACATCTGCTTTTGAAAATGCCTTGGATATTTTAGAGTGTCTCAAATGGTCCAGATAGCGTGTCTAATTGAACCAGGTGGCTCAGCCTATATAGACACTTATATCTAAACTTACTGTTTTCAAACTGTCACAGCTGAAAGAGCTCAGTTCAGCTGCCTAAACATTTTAATGTTGTTTGTATTGCCTTATAGTATCTACATAGCTTCCAGATATTAGTCCAGAAAACAGAGGTCCTGATCTGCTCACTCACTCTCTGAATGTGTTCGAAAGATATTGAGCTCCTATGTTTTGATAAAATGGATTTAAAGTCTAAGATGTGTTAAGAAAAACTCTAAAACTGTACAAGTAGTAAAGCTTAGGTACAATGGAATCTTCTTTGCTGAAGGACATTGCAAATCAACTAGAAAAGCAACTCTTGAGGACAGCCCTGATGTTTCAGTGCAGGACGATTAACTGCCTGTTCCGGAGGTTTCTCCAGCCCTGGGCACTTTTATGCCCCAATGCTAATTAATAAGTTGCTGCTGCGGACACACAGTGCTAATTCTTACTGCATCCGGTTGAAACTATTTCCCTACTTTTCCCAATATCTAGTGGAAAAGTGCCAGCTCAGTCTGGACAAGAGACATGCTCCCATTGCCAAGAATGCAACTTTAAGAATTGGCAGATTGTCCCTCAGTAGGATTATTTCAATGCAGAGTGAGTTAATGTGCGGGGTGCTCCTGGAGGTGTATTGTTAGATCATGTATATCTTTATCATATCTTTAAAGATGTATGTTTTAAGTCCAACAGGCATGAGAGTTTTTAAGACAGATAGAACACAGATCTGATCTGGCTACCCAGACATATGTTAATAAAAAAGAACTGACCCCATGCAAATGTCTACCTCCTTTCTCTTGTCCCTTGAAGCTCTAATTTAACCTTCTCAGCACCCAAAATTCCCAAACTTGAACTCCCCTCTCAGTGCGAACCCTATCAGGAGAGAAGTCTCCAGTATTTCCTGAGACTTATATGATATCTTTGTATTTAGTAATATTGGTGTATTTCTCTCTTGTTCAGTTTTCCCATAAACCTATGTAAAACCTTAATCTGCAATATCTTTTGTTCAAACTCTCCTATTAAGTTTGCTAAGAAGAAATACTTTTGGTTTTGTTTTGAATGTGCCACCCATTAGCTGTATGAAGTGACTTCTAGTTCTTCCTGTAGTGGAGAAGGTAGTGAGTAATCATTTCTTATTCACCCTCTCCTTGTCATTTGTAATTTATTGTGTCCTTCAGGAGTTGTCTCTTTTCCAGGTTGAAAAGTCCTAGCTAACTTAGCCTTAGCTACCTTAATTGCTCCTTGTGGAAGAGCCATTCCATACCTGTAATTCAACTTTTTCTCTTTTTCCGTAGTTTTATTGTATTCTTTCTCAGGCATTATGACCAAAACACCTCTCTTTGCTGTAGGACAGTCCCCTAAAGCCAAGAAAACAACTGATAAATGAGACTATTACCTTCAATTCTATTCATATAATTCTACTGGAGGAATGGTTTAGGACGTCATTTTTTTTTTAAAAACCTGATAGCAGGAAGATTGTTGTAGTTTTTAAGCCGTACCCAATCAACATCCTTGAAACTGACTGTCCTGGAGTGCGTGAAGTTTGGCCTGTGCTAGTAAACCACAGCCTTCATGTTATGTGCACAGCACTATCTGCATTTTAGTTGTCTATTTAAAGACCTGACTATCCTTTACCTGAGACGGTCATTCAGGTGTTGACTGAGTTGCCAAGCATATTGCCTCCTGAGCTGCCGGGATTTCTAGAGATGATCCGATATGGCTCACTGATATTATAGGCGTTACAGGATGCTCGTGCTCTATGGCAGCTGGAGCCCTGTAAGGCACTGGGTATTTAGGCTTAGGCACCGGAACCTTCAGTGCTTGTCAGTTTTCAAATGCAGCAAGGAAAGGGAGCCACGATGCTATTCCACTCTGCGCTGCTTTGCTTTTAAGATGCAGGATCATTCAGTGCTACTGATCAATTGTTTATTGCTAAGTTTGTCCAAAAATAAAACTGGCTAAAAAATGTGATGCTATTTTCCATGTAAAAAGGAATTAAATGACAAAAAAGTGGTTTTTTTTTTTCATTTATACTAGAAGTTTTTAATAAATTTTATGAGAGCGAGTATTTTTCGTATCTTCTTATCTGTTTGTGTTTTATGTATTATACCAAAATAAAGCCCAGAACTGTCCAAATACCTCCTGGAAACAAATTTTCAAGGCCATGAAAAAGCTGGAAGCTATGGATACACTTCCATGCTAGGTGCCCTGGGACTACAATATTAATTTTTTTAATATCTGTTATACCGAGAGAAAAGGAATTGCATCCTTGGAAAAAGTGACTAAATAAGGTTTAGGGGAACATAAGAGATAAATGACTGAATCTGACCTCCCATTGTAGTTATGGGGCAAAAAGAATGAGAGTACTTTTTGAATAAATTGATGAAGTATCAGCATCTTCCTGGATCTCACCAGTGAGTGGCACTGGTAAGTGAAATTGAAATAGAATGTAATATTCTAACATAAAATAAAATTAAAATAAACACCAAAATCCTAGATAAAATGCAGCAAAGAGACACAAAATGTTTCCAGGGCAGAAAAAGAATATATTTTAAACTGAACATTCTTTGTCTGATGAATAAATAAGAATGTGGTTGTATCTAATTTAACTGCTGAGAGAATAAAATGTTGTGGAGTTGAGATTTTCTGGTAGTCTGGACCAAGGGACCTGTAGTTTTCATGCAGCTTGGATGCTTGGGATTTGTTTATGTAAAAATCAGACTGTGAGTGATGGGAGCAAAATGAGATATGCCTGAGTCTCACTTTGATAAGGAGCTGGGATTATGCCAGAGCACTATATAGACAGAGCTTTAACATTGGATTCATTGCAGAATGTATAAGCCTCTCCTTGGAGGAAATACTAGACATAAAATGGCTCTTTAATCTAGCAGACAAATTCCAATTAGAAATGCAGTACACATTTTTTACACAGGGCATGATTAATCACTGAAACAAACTACCAATAGAATTGATGAATTCATCATTTCTCGATACTTTCAAGTCAAGATGAGATGCCTTTCTAGAACTGATGTGCTAGCCAAATGCATGTCATAGTCAAGTACAAGGCAAGCTATTGGGATATTATATTGCAATATTAGGTACTGAAAGTAAATTTTACCGGTCTGTGATACAAAGTAAAACTAGTGGTCTTTTCTGGTCTTGAACACTCCAACTCAGATAAAAACTCTATTTTGGTCAATATTGCTCTGGTCTTCATATGATTATCCTCTTGTTTTCATATTCTTATCTTGCTGTTTTCGGTGTATTATTTGTGATGCAGCTCTAATGATGAATTTAACCTCCCAAAATGTGTTTATGTTCCTTAACTGCTAGAGAGATGAATTCTTGAAACAAATAGGAAGTTAGTGGATAAGTAAGACATGAAACTCCAAATACTTTAACAGACCTGGAGCCAAACACATGCTTTGAAGGAGCATTAAGTTAAAGAGAGAAAAAAAATCAGTAAGTGTTGTTTTAGGTAGCCTCTCTGTTACAGGGATTTGTTCCCCATGGAAGAACAAACTGAAAAGCAGCTCCTGGGTCACCAAATCCAATTTCTTGGTATCTTCAAGACCTAGCTGACCAGCTTCTTTTGTAAGATGATTAAACACTTTTTTAAAAGAGGTTTCTCTCTCTGCTCAGTTTCTTCTATTTTGAAGTGTTTTCCAGGGCTACTCAGATGGGTAGACAGGCACCTCACAATTTTCAGCACTCAAGGTCTGGTAATACACATTTTTTTTTTTTTTTTTCAGATCCTGCCTGTTTAGTCTCTACCTGGAGTGTAGATACTAATATGTTTAGATAGGCTGACCCTATTATATCTATGCTTTATTTTCCTAAATGAAACTCTTTTATTCACTTCATCTAAAGATGGGTTTTCCATTCATAACATCATTGCTTTGGTCCTTTTCTGTTCTTCCTTCAGTTAGAATTTATCTTTCCTAATTGTGCCTGACAATGGTACTCTAAGTGAGGTCTCAAGAGGGCTATAAGCAATAACAGTGCCTCTCTACCTCCCCTGAAAATACTCAAGCTTGGCATTTTTCTTTTTCACAGATGTAACACATTAATGGCTTGCCATCACCAGTGACTGCATGAGACAATCAGGTCCTTTTCCTTTTCATTATTTCTGATTGATAAACTTCTAGATAAAGGTAGAACTTCTTGTTTTTGTCCCTAAGTGCACAAGCCTACACTTTGTGCTAATGGATTTTAGTCCTTTTCTGTTACTCCAGTTCTCACAGTGGTACAATTTCTCAATAACATATTCAGATCACCCTTGGTACAGTTAGTGCTGCATATCTTGCTTGTATTAACAAATTTCAATCATGGACTTTTTACACTAGATTCATTAGAGAGAATATTAATCTTCAATGCTCTGTATCATTGGTTCTGAATCCTCATTTGTGAGCATGAATGGTGATCAGTATCAATAAAAGTGTTATCTGCAAAAACACACAAGTAATCATTCAAATTGTAATAGTAGCTATTGACAGATAATGTTTGAACAGTACAGGAACAAGGATTTCCATTAGCTCTTGAAAAGAGAAGAAAAAGGAAATAATTGGCTTCCATTCCTACTTGAGTAGTGCTCTTAAACATGGCCCATTGCATTGGGGAACAGATAGAGTATCTCCTATATGGTTACAGCAGGAGATACATGTACTGATATGGGATCCTATCTTTCTATAATTATATTAGCTGGCTGTAACGAGCAAAACAGAGTTTTCGGCAAGAAGGCAGTGATCTCCCCAGGACAAAGTGACTCCAAAAGGATATAAAAGGGTCTACAAAAGAATGCAATTTACTTGTAAATACTTGGAGGGATTTTCAAAATTGCCTGCTGCAAGTTCCACCCTTAGGTAACACATTGTCCTAAATACATGTCTTCCTAGTGGGTTTGGGTGAATCACAGTTACAAGCAATATATACAATACCATGCTCATGCTTCTTTTCCTCATTGCAATCTAAAATTAGTCTTATGTACAATTTCATAATTTATTCATACAATTTTTACACTATTGAGTAAATGTTATAAACACAGGATAATGCGTATAAATAACAATCTAGCTCCTTCTTAGGTGGGTACGGTTAATTCCAATTACTTGGTCCTGGACAGTTTATATAACACACAGTTAATGTCCAGACATAAGTTCTCACTAAAAAGATATGTTTGCATAATCATCATTTTAACATAAATGGGATGTCCTTATGACTACCTAGCTGCAGTTAAATGCTACCTACAGGCATACAGGTAGTGCACTTCTCAGTTTCTCTGTAGTTCCTGTAGATCTCTGTAGATTTCTCTGTAGAAATTAAATATGCAGATTCCTTGCTGGTTTCATTAAAAATGATGAAATATTTGATTTCAATGACTGGATCTTTGTCATAAGATAAAATATTAATGGTTATTTGGCATCTAATTATTTTCAAATGTTTTCATTGCTATGTATTAAATTATGGGAGACTGGAGAGTGTGCAATGCTAAATTGACTGCCAACTTTTAAATGAGATTGTTTCTCCTGAGACTTTGGTGACTGGACTCTGCGTTAGTAGTTCATTGAAGCACATATATTTCTTCAGACAGATGTTGTAGTTAGATATTTTATTCATGCCAAGATATTTATGATGTTTGTTTGTTTTAAAGTATCACTGTAGAAGAATCCTCTCTAGAAATTGTTTACACTGTAATTATGCATTACTCTCCAAATATATGTACCAGTGCATTTAATGAGTATAATTCCATCTAGTAATATTCTGTGGGTTTTGTTCCACTGTTATTTGTTACTTCTGTCATCCCATAAAACTACAATTTTTCAAAAATAGAAAAATATTTTTTGTGCTTTTCTCCTCACTTACAGAATGTTTTATTATTTAGAAGAATAATGAATAATACTCTGTTTCAATATTTCTATTGAATTGTAAAGTATATCGCTATGGCAATGATTGCTTACTGATCTCCATAGAATAAAGCTGCAAATATTTGACCTTGACTTACAGGTTGACGGGCAATATCCAAACTACTACTTTTAGCAGAAAATCTTCTATATTATATCCAAAAAGGCTAAGGTCTAATTCTTCAAAAGTTCTGGAATGACTCATTATCATTTTGATTTCTGATTTCAGGAGCAATAAAACACGTAACTCAATATGTTCTAACATCCTTCCCTGTGTTGACAATGAATACTTCTAAAGACTTATGTATACTTCTAAAGACTTACAAGCTAAAAAGATTGAGAGGACCTTAGATTGAAAGAGTGTAACCTTGAGAAGAATTTCACCCAGTAGTTTTGCATTAAACATAGGATTAGGGTAAGAACGTAATCATCTTTCAGTAAATCTAAATAATCTCTGCTTCAGTCTGAGGTGAACTGGCTTTTCCTGTGGGCAAGGGATCTGGGTGCAAGCCATCTCCAAACAACAAGTCTTAGTGGATTAACAGTGCTGCACCTGCTTTCATTGCCAATCAGTAAAGCTTATGAGCTTTAACGGCAGTAGAAATGTTAGCTCGGTTTCTGATTTATATCTTCCTATGGTGACCTCCCTCCTAACTTCCTGAAGAATCTTGTGTTGTCATACCTTCAGAAAATAACTTTCATTCATATAGGTTAGTTTGAAAATAGAATACAAATTAACATGTCAAAAGTGTGGGATTCATTTTACCTACCTTCAGAGGTCTATTTTTTTCCTTATCTGCATTTTAGATATTCTGTCTTGACATTGGCGCTGGAGAGAACAGGCATTTCTGGGTTGCAAACAATTCCATACAATAAAAAAAAAAAAAATCCAAAATAGGTTAGATGAATTTTACACATGACATTTTTTCTTTACTGTCTGTAAAGACAGGAAGATGATCATCTTGGATTAGCCGGCTGCACTGCGCCTGAGGTTTCTTTATGTAACTGTCTTCAAGTTAGATCAATTTTTTCACAACTGTTGTAATCAATGGAGACTACAGGATGATTCAGGTCACAGGTTAGGTGCTTGGACTCAACTCAGTGACCTACATACAGACATCTAGTGACATCTGGGATCCTTTCTCAGTAGAGCATGCCCTGATGTCCTATTCTGAACGCCCTGTCCAACACCTGCCAGTACCGTGCAGATGAGTGAACCACTCAGAGGTATCTCCAGCAGTGCTCAAAGTCTATGTGCAACAGACCAATCTAAGCCCCTAATTTCTAGGTAGCTGAATGTCTCTTCAGGCTCCACAGACTGTGCGGACAAGATCTCTGTTTATAACAAAATTTAGGGTTTGATAATACTCTGATAATTCCATCTGGACTAGCATTGCTGAGAGAAAGTCCTGTAGAGTAATATCTTGATTTTTTTGGCTTAAGCATGGTTATCCAGGAAAAACTTTAATTATAAAGCACTGGAAAAGTGCCATGACAGTATCACCAATAAAAATTTGTATGTCATGACTGAGGCCCTGACAATTATGGGATTTAAGAAATTACATTATAGTCTGAGTTGGTCTTACATATGGGCATTCATTTTTAATGTTTGTGCCAAAACCAGGCTGTTCATTTTTTACTCTCACATGTCAAATTAAAAATGCACATCTTTAATGAAATAACATCTAATGGTGTCATCCCAGCCCATGTAAGATTGACAAAAACACTCAAGCATTTCAACCCCCTCCAAAAAAATCAAGATCAGCCTGTACTTAACACATTTAATTTCCATTGCAATCAGACACAGGCTGTCGCAGGCTTCCCCAGAAGGTTCCCCCTGGTTTACACATACTTGGTTTGGCTAAATGTATGAATATTTTCCAGTCCCAAACCAGGACAACCTGCAGTGATGTCATCCATACTACATCGATGGCTGCTGTTGGCAGAGAACTGCCTCTTCCACTTGTGTAAGTCTTTCACTGTCTGTATCATGCAGAATCTGGATTAATTTGTGCTGGGGAAGTATAGCCCACCATAAGACTTTCCATTCAGATGAGCAGATTTGACATATTTGTCTATTTATTAATAGACTAAGTTCAGCAGAATTTAAGATGCAAATTTATTCTTGGCCTATTTTCCTTCTTGCACTTTCAGCCTCTTTCTTCTCCCCTGTGCTTTTTACCCAGCTGTTTACATTTCTTTGTGTCTTCTGTTTCACATCAATAATATTACGTATTGTAATCTTTTAATCTCTCATAACTAACTAGATAACCTCTTAAGTGAGAGAGGTTGACAATGGGAATGGGAATCTGTGGCTTTTCCTCTCCCATGTGTCCTTTCTGGAGGATTATTAATGGCACCCCAAAGAGGCAGCCTCTTCTTATTTCCTTGAGCAGCCAGAGGCCAAATTGCAACAACAGAGAGAAGAAAATTCCTGCATGGGGAAAGGCTAAACTGGAACAAAACATCAGACCCTTTCAGATTTCTGGAAGCTCCTGGTGCAAAACCTTAACAAGAAAACATGGTCCAGAGTGGACCACGGAGCTGTTAGGAGGATCCGCAATCTTCTGTCATGTTCACTTTCTGTATGTCCTGAATGTATCTTGGTTATACATTTGTGTTTTCAGTTTACTTCTGTCTAAACACAAGAATTTTTCTGCAGACATTTGTTAATCTATCCTGTTATCTTTGTAACAATCTCCCAATGTTATATCTGAGGAAATTAATGAATAGGTAATTAAGATAAATTAAAGACAGAACCCAAATTACTTGAATCATAGAAATAACAGCAGGAAAGGGCTTCAAAAGATTTTCTAATCCCTGTTCCTACCTCTTTTTTTTTCAATTCCAACATCCTTTAAACCTGTTTTTAATGCCCACCAACAAATGGACATTAAGCAGAATATTTCAGCATTTAAATTGCTTATTAAGCGACAAATATAATCTGAGTCCCCCTAGATGCAATTTGTTTTCCTTATTTCCTATTATGCTCATTAAACATATGGAAAAAAAAGAAATAGAAACAAAACCCTTTGCAACCAACATTTTCTTGTTTGATGACTGCCTCCCACTTTCCTTTAGACTGAGCAATTTCAACTTTTGCCATTCTTTATTGGTCATACTTTCTATTATCTTGTGATTGGTCCATGTGACCAAAACCTAGCATCTGCAATGTCACATGTGCATCTCAGTTACCTCCGGTGACAGGTGATGTAAAGAGATAGGTAATTTTCTCTATAGTTCATCTTATCTCAGAGAAAGTGTTTAAAGTAAATGAGACAAACTACACTTTGTGAACATTTGCTTTCCTCTGTGGAGGATGCCTGATGTGTCTTCATCAGATTAATACACCTATAAATTTAGGAGAGATGAATTCTGCTTGAAATTACTTTCTCTTAGGACAGATCTTACACAGAAAAATCTGTTATCATAACAAGTTTTGTACCAAAAGCTTTAAAATAATGAAGAACTGCTAACAATTGATGAAGAAGTCTTAGCAGGTACAGTTTCGGACAGCTTTAGATGAGCTCATGCCTGTTCAAACCATTGATGTATCTCATGAGAATTTCCCTCGGGTGCTCCAATGTTCTTCACTTTTCTGCAGAACTTGAAGCTTAGACTTGATCTCCCAGTTGCCTTACTCATGATATCCTGCCTAGCTGTTCCCAGTTAAACAGCTACAGCCCAAACGAAAAGTTAGGTGAATCATAAGCATGTCTTAGTCATGTCCTAGTCATTGTGAACCTGAACAAAACTATTTTTTGATTGAAAACTGAAAACATTCAGAATCACAGAAATACATAATTTATGTTTATATATATAAAAAGTATAAATTTATATATATAATGGCATATATATGTATATTATATAACATATATATACACTATATACATTCACTATATCATAAATATATAAATATATATACTTTAAGACTATATATGTGAATGTCTGCTTATTGCAAAAGAATTTTTACTAAATAAAAATAATAGAAATAAATACCATCTTTACATCATAGGCAGAGAAGACTGAGAAGGACGAATGGCAGCTGGGACCATCGCTATATAACTGAGGCTCTTAAATGGAAAGGGATTGTGAATCTTTTGACCAAATCAGCAAACAAAAAAATACTATAAGAAAGAGAATGAAATATATTTTATATTTCTATTTTTGACATATTGAGAAGGATTTGCATTCAGACCTTTATTATTCATACAGCACATTAAAAATGGAGGTGCTCTTGAGTGCTCAGCCTTTCATTTTTACAGATGAAGCTGCTATTCAGTAGTGGCCCATTTATAGATGGAATTAGTTACCCAAAACAAATAGAAGCAGTGTCACAGAAAATTAAATTTCGAAGACTTTGTTGCACAACTGAGGGAATGAAAAAAGCAAATTACAAATTAAGTTTTCATTCCACAAAATATTTAAGACATATTCTAAAGTGTACAAATCTCAGCTGAGAGACTCACTGTGTGTTGGACTCAGGGGCTTGAGTGACAGCAGGTTGCCTGAACCTCGTCTCAGAACATAGCAGCAGCACAGGTAAGGTGAGAGGGAGCTTCACCTTCCCTATGTCTATTTTACCTCAGACTACAACTTTTTTTGTAGATAGAAGTAACTGACTAACCTGCAAACATCTCCATCTTCTTTAGGATTTTCCAAGGGAAAATTTATGGATAATTGTTACAGGGTTAGTGGTTTTAGCCATTATAGCAATTTTGGAAGTATTAATAAATATGTCAAGTCAAATAGATGCTAGCTGATTTGCTGAGCAAGAATTGTTTTGTGTAGAAGCTTGAGCTTTAATTTTCACTGAACTTCAGGCTGGGTTCTGTGCGTACTTGCAGAGTTGATGACTGAGGACAGCTGTCAGTGTCACTTGTCCCTTGGCCAGGATTTTGTAGTTGCTGGAACTGGAGAATCTCAGAAACTAGTATTTGTAGGCTTCCCACCCCCACACCTGACACTGAGCCAGTCTAGTCGCTTTTGCTGATTCACAGATCGGAAGACCATAGGAAATCATTATGGATGCTTAACCTTACCTCTTAAAAATCGTGGATGGTAACACTTCCTACTTACTTACTTTTAAATGACCAGGAGCATATTTATTTTTTTATGAAATAGTAAAATATCCAAGTTCAGTTAAAAAAAAAAAAAATGCGTAGGAAGGGATATGAAGATACTGATGCTGCCTGGCCTTTGATGATGAAGTGCAGTGCTGTCTGGCAGGTAGCCCCAGGTCTCATTTTGCATACGTTATTAAGATTTTTTCCCTTTGTTGGCACTCCCACCAAGTGTCATGTACTTTTCTACATTGCTACCCAAATACTTGAGTATGCTACCGTTTTCCAGCCATTTCCTCCAGCCATTGGTGACAATTTTGCTTCAAAATCTGGTATTTCTGCTATTGTTCATTAAGTCATCTCAGCCGTATTTGGTTCCCATTGGCCTCTACTCTCTGGCAGGTCCCCAGAGTCCTTCCAAATATCTGGGAGGTTTGGTTGTTTCATACATAATTCCCCCTCAAGCATGTGTGACACCCATCCAACCCTCACAGCACCATATGCAACTTTTTTCAGCTCCTCACATCATTACATGTTAAGTCCAGCAGAGCCTATGTCTTTCCTGGTAGTTATTCCATTCCCTGTTCAGTTAGCTAAGCCTCAGGCCAAGTCCTTCACAGCCACCCAGTCATTCACCTCTGATTATAAAAATTACATAGATGATCTTCATCCTTGTCACAGTGATTAATTAGCTGGGTAAGTTTATGCAAGAAATGATATGATACTGTTGCTTTCAACAGAGGAAGCATAAACTAGAAAAATACCCCAGCTGTTCTAGTGGAGGTAGTACCCCCGCTATTAAAAATGTCGACCTCTGCTTTCATCTGAATGAGTCCAGTTGAAATTTTCAGGATTATCATGTCCCTGCTGTTAGGGTGGAATCAAGTTGATCAAGTTTTTATCAGGGTTATCAAGTTCTTGTTTCCTGAGCAGGCACTTTAAGGGAAGTGTTCAAGTTAGTTCTTGGTCCTTTCTTTGTCAGGTTAAATGGATTGACTTGCTAGAATATTCTTGGTATTTGAATCAAGGTCTTAAGTCTTTGCTTAAGCACATTCATTTCTATCAATCTAATAAATTCAAAGTCAAGTTATATCACCCAAGCTTAAAAACATTTATATTTTATACAGCTTAAAATAAATTCAAATTCTGCATTTAGGATGTTTGCTAATCAAAATTTGATGAGTATTACACATGACACAATTTATTCTCATTTTTTCAAGTGACACTACCCTAGTGAGGTTACTAATCTCAGACCTGTGAAGGAAATGATGTCATGTTAAATTGGAATTTGGAATTTCACAATTCATTTTTTATTATTTATGAACAGTTGCACAATAGCTAATTAAATGGCAGCTGGCTTGCAGTGAATATGGTTATGTTCCGTATTTTTAAATTATTTGTGGAGTGGAGTTATAATGCTGTGGAATTAGGCAGTGCCCTTGACGTGGTGAGTGAGTGCTGTGAAGTTGTAACAGTGTACTTCTGACACATCGCAAATAGCTGCAAAAATTCCTAAACCTGCTTTCACAAATGTTGTTAAATGTTGTTATTCCTTTTAGCTTACCAAAGTTTAGTTTAGTTTAGTTTAAAGTTTAGTTTAATGTTTAAAGCTTAGTTTACTTATGAAAAATCTGGCCGTTATGAAAGTATTTGTGATTTTTTTTCTAAAATTTTGTATTTTGTGAGATAGAAATGCCTCTCAGATGAACTAAACTAACTGGCATGCAGCTCAAATCACCCTTGAAAGTTTTTTCACCCTTCTCAGCAGTTTCTTTCAGATGGGTAAGAAACGATGGCTGGATATAAGGAAAAAGACAATATATAACTAATACTTGTTGTAATGCTGCAAGTTACAGTAATCACTGAATCATAGAATGCTCAAGGTTGGAAGGGACCTCTAGAGATCATCTAGTCCAACCCCCCTGCACACGCAGGGTCACCTACAGCAGGTGGCTCA